>CM042334.1:30479465-30524465 GCA_023566125.1 Zingel zingel
TCAGTCGCGTCCCCGAGGTCCAAAAAGTTCCTCAGAACTCACCGAAGAGACGCCGACTTGAGCGTACGCTCTGCATGTAATACGTCTCCATAGCAGCAGGCGGCGCTGCTCTGTATTGTTTCCATTAACAGTCTGATTATTTCCCAGAAAATGAAAACCAGCAGCTGATTGGACGAACGCATCACGTGGTTCTTTTTTCCCTGGAAATTCAAAGCCAGACTGTCATGGCGGCTCGTTCAGAATACAATCTCATATTGGACTGAAATAGTTCACCGAAACGTGTTTCTGAAAACATTTTAAGAGAGAAATAGGCCGTGCAGTTTCTGAATCTGTCTTCATTTCAGATCAACAAAGGTCAGTTTAACAGATCTTCATCAGATTTTGAAAGGCTCATCCGCTCCCCATTTCGGGTGAGTCCCGACTGCCCTGTCTCCGACTGAACATGTCGGGTCGGCCCAAATGAAGGCCGACGGCTCCTCGGACGGACGACGGCACGAACACACCGAAAAGACTCGAGTCACCGACCTCGCCAGACGGTCCGACGGCCGACTATCGGGCTGGTGTGTCTCCTCTATAACACAGACTTCAGAAAATCAGGACCAAGCATAAAAACATATACATATATACATACATATATAAAATCAAAATGACAGATCAAACTAATCAATCTACAAACAAATCAAATAATAACACATCTATAGTAGACTTAGTATATAGGTCCAGGAAGCATACAGTCAGTATACAATACTATCACCTCGAGTCCTTTTCGTATCCATTCAATATATTCATTTTAAATAGGCTCTTGAAATTACTCATTGTTGTACATGATTTCATCTCTTCACTGCAGCTGTTCCATACATGAACTCTTTTGGTTGTAATGCAGTGATATTTAGCATTTGTTCTTATAGGTTTCTTTTGAAATACAGACGTTCCTCTTAAGTTATGCTTGTACTCTCTCATTTGAAACAACCATTGGATACTGTTCGATAGCTGTTGATTATTTACTTTGTACATAATTTGTGCAGTTTTAAAGTCAACAATATCTCTGAATTTTGGTGCTTTTAATTTGATAAAAAGTGGATTAGTTGATGCTCTATAAGTGGTTTTATTTACAAGTCTTACGGCTCTCTTTTGAAGAATAAAAATAGGTTCAATGTTCGTTTTGTAAGTGTTTCCCCACACTTCCAAACAGTAAGTAATATATGGCAGTATGAAGGAACAATACAATGTATACAATGAGCGTTGATTTAATAGGTAATTGGTTTTTAATAGGTAATTGGTTTTTAGGTAATTGGCATAATCCAAAGGGGTAACGTTATGGTTTAAAGGAATTTATACTATGTTTCATATGCAAGTAAATGCCATTCTAATTAATAATATAGTAAACTATTATTTTATGATTTATTGAAGGCTTCTTTTGGAGCAACAACTTTAACAGCCAAACATCAAGCAACTGCAACAAAACAATAAACAGCATATCAGCTAATATTACTTACTAGTCTAACAACAAGAAGGCCAGTAAATGGCCAGAGAACACTACACACATATTAAGTAGTTTAGTGATAACAACAACCTTACAAATAAAATAAAATGCTGTTCTTGCTCAGATTTTTTGCAAAACTGATATAGGTTCCCATGGCAAAAAACCCCGCAACGTGATGCATACAGAAAGTGCTACTGTAACTGCACGGCTGCGTTCGGTGGCAGAACTAATGCAAAATTACAGCTCAACCAACACATTCTCACTCCCAACTCGTCAAATACTGATGCTTGGTCAAGACCCCTTGGCGTCACATTTTATAGGTCCCATGGCATGAAAATGTCACTTTATGAGGTTTTTCAACATTAATATGAATTCCCCCAGCCTGCCTATGGCCCCCCAGTGGCTAGAAATGGTGATAGGTGTAAACCGAGCCCTGGGTATCCTGCTCTGCCTTTGAGAAAATGAAAGCTCAGATGGGCCGATCTGGAATCTTCCCTTTATGAGGTCATAAGGGGAAAGGTTACATCCCCTTTCTCTGTTTTGCCCGCCCAGAGAATTTGGCCTGCTCATGAGAAAGAGAGAGACATCATGGCTTTCAAATGAGCAAAGTGGAAGTTGGTCAAGGCCACACCCCCACCCTCCACCTTGCCCCCCCCCCCCTCTCTCCTCCTCAATAGCTACAGACACAGAAATGGCACATCCTAGGGAAAGCTCATTGTGGGACTGGCTCTAGTGGCTGTAATTCTGCACTAAGGCTGAATTTCAGGAAAGAGACTTCAGATACAGTATTAGGGGACCACTAAGGTCTATATAAAAGAGACTTCAGATACAGTATTAGGGGACCACTAAGGCCTATATAAAAGAGACTTCAGATACAGTATTAGGGGACCACTAAGGCCTATATAAAAGAGACGTCAGATACAGTATTAGGGGACCACTAAGGCCTATATAAAAGAGACTTCAGATACAGTATTAGGGGACCACTAAGGCCATATATAATAGAGACTTCAGATACAGTATTAGGGGACCACTAAGGCCTATATAAAAGAGACGTCAGATACAGTATTAGGGGACCACTAAGGCCTATATAAAAGAGACTTCAGATACAGTATTAGGGGACCACTAAGGTCTATATAAAAGAGACTTCAGATACAGTATTAGGAGACCACTAAGGTCTATATAAAAGCATCCAAAGAGCACCATGTCATGGGACCTTAAAGCTCTGGGTCAGGGCCCCTTGGCGTCATTTTTCAACGTGCAGGGTAAAATCACTTAGGGTTACCCCGATATTCCACCAGCGATGCATTACGGCAGCGACGCGGTGTTGTTCCATCCTCCACCATGCGCCATAACACACTGGGAGCATCTCAGAAGCGGAGCATCTTGCTTATCCGACTGTCACTGAAAGGCTTTCTACAAGTACTTGAAAGAACAATAATGTGTTTATTAGCTAGTATCTACCTTCCACTCTAAGTACTGCTTGCTGCAATGAAACACCATGCCTTATCTTTTCTGGCGTTGTCCTTATAAAAAAGGATCTGTGGTGTCGTATAACATTGATATTTTGTTTTTCCACCTCCAACATAACCCCTATCGTTGTCCATGGTGTTGTAGAGGGGAAATATACGATTTTAGGCTGTCTTTTGGTAAACTGACTGGATGCTCTCGTCCTAAAACATCCTGCCCGGCCTTAAAATGCCCTGCAGCGAGAGATGCTTCTGGCATGCTTTTCGCACGCTTCTCGCTAAGTGACACGTGGGACAAGAACGGGACACAAACCCCAGTCTCCTGGGTGAAAGTCCTGTGTTTTTTGACCCATCCTCCACCCCAATCTTTATACTACTCCCTACCATTGTCGCTCTTCATACATGGAAAACCCTGGCTTTAGACTCAACTTACCTCAATAACCCACTAACCTTGCTTTGTCTTAAAGCCCTCTACACTCATTTTTACCAAGACACAGAGACACAGTCTGTGATGCTTTAAATTAACTAGTGCAGTGCCCATTCAAAACGTGCCTGGTTTGGACGATTGCTTGGCCTTCTGTATTGCTGCTTGTAGCTTTCTCCAGAACCATTGTACCCCGAAATATCTCACAGAGCACTTAATATGCAACTTATCTGTATACTACTGACTTACTTTGTACTTTTACTTCATAAAAAAACTTTGTACTACTACATTTACCTGACAGAGAACGTTGCAGATTCAGATTCTACTCACAAAATATCACAATTAAAATAAGATGCATTGTATTAAGGTTGAAATCTCCTCTCTTGAACAGACTGTGCTGATAATGCCTCTCTTTTTATTTTAAGTAAACATTTGAAATCAGAACTTGTGCTGTGCAGTCACAGGCGGTTTTACCATATGGCATAGGTAAAGGGCCTCGTGAATTTGTGTGTTTTTTATAATTAGTTTTTATAAAACAACCTGTAACACGTGTTGCAGCACGGTTCAATCTGGTGCGGTTAGGCTGCGGCTCACTTTTTTCGTGTAGCTGTCACAGATCCAGGTAGAATGGCGATGTGGACCGGGTGGGGAAAGCAGGGAGCCCTGCTCAGCCTGCTGGGGAAGCCACTACAATGCGCAGAACCAACACATTCTCACTCCCATCACGTCAAAAAACCACGCTTGGTCAGGTGCCTTTGGTGTTTGTAATTGACACAAAAAGTCTCCTTTAGCATCATATTTATACGCGCTTTGTCGGGACTCTTGGCGTCACTGTTTGACGCTCTCAGGACACATGTCTAGCCCTCTGCCGTCATATTAAGATGCGATTGCTTGGGACTCTTGGCTTCACTTTTTGACGCTCTGGGTCGGGACTCTTGGCGTCACTATTTTGGGACATACGTTCAACTGACATGCGGCACAACAACGGGACAGTTAGGTTTAAAAAAAATGGTTCTAAGGGTTATAAAATCCATGTTGCAGTGACCCGTGGGACAAGTACAGGACACGAACCCCGGTCTCCTGGGTGAAAGTCCTGTGTTGTGTGACCCATCCACCCCCCCAACCAACTTCCTTACGCAGGTTTTCCGTCTTTCAGGTTTTCACTACTCGCTACCGTTTTCTCTCTTAATACTGCGTCATCTTACAGCGGTCGAGCTGCTGCTCTGCCTGGTGTGTTCCATACAGACGCTAAAGGGTATTCTCTAAAATACTGTACTATTTTTTACACTTATGAGCACAAACATTTTTATTTAATTGTAGTCATATTTGCTTTTGATTTTAATTGCCAGTATGTGTCATGTGATTTGTGTAAGTAGAAGTGTAATAATCCTTTCTTCTATAAGACCATTATAAAAATCATATACCCACTTAAGAAATTATTTTTATCGATGTCGATATTGAGAAAACTAGATAGAAAGTATCGGTATCAAATTGATACCAGTGAATTTGTGACTGCTGCTTAGGGGACACATTCGTGGTATCAATTCATGTCTGTTTGCCGATTTATTGAAAGGGTTTTTGGTCACTGTAATCATTCCTTCTGTTGATACTGGCCAGCAAAGATCCTGCAATTTCAATGTAAGTGATGGGGGACAAACTCCACAGTCCTCTTTCTGTGTAAACATATATTCTGAAGTTTAGATTTATGGCTGGACGACGCAGGGCCAGCCACACAACCTTACAATTCGGTCCCACTGCCCCTGTGTCCCTCTGTCGCTGAGTGAAGAAGTTCCACCATTGGTCAGACTGAGTGATGACGTGGGGCCGTTGCTCTTTCGAAATCGTTAGGCGGCAAAATGAATAGGCACGATTGCCTTAGGGGGGCGTTTACTTATGCTGCATATATGTGGTGTCGGAATAATTGGAAAAATGAGTTCCCGGTGTTGTAGAGTGACCTAGATTAGTTAGATAAGTTATTTTTTAGCATGAACCCTGATAACAAGTCAGGTAGAGCAGTATTTTAGTGGTTTGAATCAGGTTGTAATCGTTAGTTGTTGGACACGTAGAGTGACCTTGATTAGTTAGAAAAAGTTATTTATTAGCATTAACTGCCGTCCCCCATTACCTACATTAAAATTGCTTAGAGGAGGAATTTTCTCACAGCCAGAATACTGACATTGACATGACAATTCACTGACAGGAGAAACTATGTGACAGTGACCAAAAATGCTTTCAACGTACAGCACATATGGCATCTTGTAAGACACAAAAAAGTGAACATTGGATTTTAGATTAGATGTATTTTATGTACATTTCTGTATGTTTGTATCTATTTGAATTTATGAGCACTCAAAATTTGACCTCAGAAATATCCACCTACCAAATCATCCAAATGTTATGTTATTCACTTCTCATTTCTAATGTCTGATCCTCTCTGTTAGTCTGTTTTTGATTCTAGCTTTCTCTATGTCCCATTTTATAGTCTGTCTCTCTCTGTGTCTCTCTCTCTCTCTCTCTCTCTCAATTTCAATTTTTCATTTTCAATATCAATTTCATGTTGCTTTATTGGCATGACAATCTAATGTCTGATCCTCTCTGTTAGTCTGTCTTTGATTCTAGCTTTCTCTATGTCCCATTTTATAGTCTGTCTCTCTCTGTCTCGATCTCTCTGTCTCTCTCTGTCTCTCTCTCTGTCTCTCTCTCTCTCTCTCTATCTCTCTCTATTTCTTGATTGATAGTCATGGCAGTAAGTCTGGCCCTGGATTGAACTCTCCAATCTCTACATCTTTAAATCAACCATGACCTGCCCGCCTTCCCTCCACCTCAACACACAACAAACACACCCACATCCACACACACCCTGAGAAATAGGGGATCAACTGCATAGCCTTTGCTAAAAGCATTAGGGAACATGTGGCACGGTTGCAGTTGCTGCTTGACACCTCTGTGAAATGCTACAGTCATTATCACGATTTCATCATTTAAAAGCTCTTCATCAGTCACCGAGCCATATTCATCAATCAGCTGAGGAGATCTGGAAACTACATGTAAACAGGCAAACAAACACACACACACGCGCCTCATAATAGACATGTGAGGACAGAGAGTGAAATAGCTGTAGACACACACAGTCACACACACAGTCATCATTCACACCACGATAAAGACAACACCCCTCTCTTTTATCAATCCATCCCCATCATCACTCCCTCAGTATCTCTGGCCCCGTCTGTGGGCGTCATGTATCACTCGTCCTCCATGGTGACAGGCCATCCCTCTGTACGCTGTGATGGAGGACACTTTGGTGGACAGCTGGATCCCTAAACAGACACATGAGGTTCTGATTTGCTCAGCTGCAGGCCCAGGATCGTGGTCCCATTGATCAGCGCTGTGGTTTAGATGTCGAAACCTCAAGAAGAAATGCAGTTTCTATTGACATACATGCCAGACAGGGAGGGGCCCCTGGACTTTAACGAGAAGCACTTAAAGATCACAGAGCATGTATCCATCTCACTCTGAAACCCCACCCCACCAGCAACAGCGCCGATTCTCATAGTTTTGTGTAGAAAACTGTGATTCTGATGCTTATCACTTTACATTTCACTCCTTGAAGTTTCAGGAAGAAGCACTTAAAATCACAATCAGACATGTTTTGACCTAGTTTAGTGTCTACACCTATTTTAATTCCAATAGGAGTTAACGACCTTAAAATTGGATGTCTGTATAATAATAATAATAATAATAATAATAATAATAATAATAATACATGTATTTTATATAGTGCTTTAAAAGGCACTCAAAGGCACTTTACAAAGAAAAGACAATAACAAGATCTGTACAACAGAAATAGTAACAACTAGAGATAGATATTGAAAAACAAATAATGTTACCAAAATGCATAATCATATCCATTCCATGCATATTTAGCAATGATATTTTTGTTGTGTAAAGCCGTTTTATTATGTCTATGGATGTCTAATGGAGTGTGATTAACATCAGTCCCAATCTTTAAAATCAAACCAAAGGAAATACCAAATATCCTGCAAATCACATAATATTGCCATTGTCTTATATGGGTGAGGCAGTCTTGACATAATCTGTGGCCGTTGGTGTGTAAACCAGACAGTGAAAGAACAGAAAGTGCATTCTGTAAAGTTCAATTTCTCCCTGTCAGCGCGGTGCTGCAGAGCCTCGCGATCCATTACAGGCCCATTGACACATGGGATGAGCTATGAGATGTGGATCTTTGTGAAGACTGATCGCTCCAGAATCCCTGCTCAATATCAGAAATAGAAAGGTGATTTTTAAACCCTGCTAAGACACCACGTGGTATAATTAGTTGTGATTTCATCAAACAAAGCAATGTTTGTGTAATTAGATATGGTGAGAACTGATAATGTTGTAGTATGCACAGTGAGATTTGAAGGTGGCTGGCTGTTGGGGTGTTGTGACACAGCTTGCAGACATTTACCCCTTACACAATCACTACTTTATGGAACTGATTATTGTGTAATTAGGTCTCAACCTTTAAATTACTTTCTACAATACATCCTCATGTCCACTAAGGTATTATGGGTAAGTTTAGGAAAGAATTGTGACTACTGGTTTAAAAAGAGGCAAACTTTAATTGCAGGTCTGTGACCCAAACTGGTCTCCTGCAAGGAAGTCAGATGTGCTACCTGACATGTACACTTCTTCCAGCATTTAATGTTGGCAAAATATTAATTTCAGGGGTACAAAACTGTCACCTTTCCGTGAAAATCGCTGTTTTAATTCTAAAATACCTTTTTATGATTCATGTCGACCCCATGACTTTATATTTTGTAAGTGCCCTGAACCGATGTCCCCCTTACATTTGTAGCAGTAATCACATTAATTCTACGGTGAGTTTTTTTCCTCTATATCATCATTATTAAAATTGACTGTAAATCCACATCTACAACCACATTACAACTGGTCAAGGCAGAGGCTGTCCACCTAGAGCCAGGTTCTGTTCCAGGTTTCTGCCTGTTAAAAGGAGAGTTTGTCCTTGCTGCCGTCACACTAAATGCATGTTCTTGCAGGAATTGTTGGGTCTCTGTAAAATATAGTGTGGTCTAGACCTACTGGACTCTATCTGGAAAGTGTCCTGATATAACTTCTGTTATGATTTGACAATATACATCAAATTGAATTGTATTGAATTAAGGGTCAGCACAGCAACATCTCCAACCATCATCACCAACACTGGATGTATTTATGTTGTAGTGTCTCTCTCCCTCTCTCTCGCTCTTTCGCTCTCTGTCTTGTTCTCCCTCTCAGAGAAGCTAGGACTCTCCTATAATAGTCTCTAAATGTATAATTCCCATAGCTGTGATAGTGATATAACTTGCAGGAGATGAGCAGGAAGCTTTTGACTGTGTCTCAACAGGAACTATGGTAAAGAAGCAGAGTCCTGAATGAACAGAGGAGGGGAATTCTAAACTTGTCAGAAGTCAGCGTGCTGCCTTTTGCATATCGTTATTTCCCTCCATATCCTCCTTTTCCCATTCCACTTTCTCTGCCATGCTTTTGGTTTTTCTGCTCCTTGATTTCTCTCCCCCCCTCCACTTTTTTGTTACTTCTTTATTCCCTCCCTCTCCATTCATCTGTCTCCCTTTTCATTCTCTTTCTGTCCTGCAGCTTCAATAGCAAAGAGATCTTTTGCATTAAGGCCCTGACTGGCTTGGCTAAATGGGACGGTGTGCAATTAGTTTTGAGAGTACTTATCTCATTAAAGTAAATGAATTATTGATTTAACGACACTCATGCTTTTAGAGGCAGGGAAGCTTCTTTTATGACTCTCTCTGTTGTTTGAAAGGGCACTGTCAATCTCAGTATAACAAAATCCCTCCTCGGTTTAATTGTCTGTCCTTACTTCTCTTATACCCCAGTTTCCCATCTTCAGTTTCTTATCATCTGTCACATCACTTTCTCTTCCCTCATTGGATAAAAACTGTCATCCTCATCACTAGTTTCCTGATCATTTTAACGGAAACAGGTAATATTGTTAGTTGAATGTATATATACATGTATAATAACAATAATTACCATAATCATGATTATTATCATTTTCTAGGAGTGTCATGCTCATCAAAAAAGTTAATTGATTTTACAAAAGTAATTTGATGGTCGAAGGAGCGAAACAACTCGACAAAAACTTTGCATGAGTGGTGTATTTGCTTAAAATAGATTCTTGCTCTGGCACATAAGGTGACATCCCCATTCCCACTCATGTCTACAAAACTTTGCTTGGCTGCTTTGTAAACCTATACTGCGTGCTAGAGCCCTGAGGTGAACAAACGTTTGAATCCAAAAATACCTAAGTCTTTTCACATATTTGCTTTAAATCCAAAATGGAAAGGAAGAACATTTCCTCTCTAAAAACATTCCTACACACCACTTTACTAGATTAGCCTTAAACAACAATATGTAATGAATGACCACATTAACCCTCAGATGAGATGGACATCAGGTAGAATTATTCAGTAAAATGGCCAGCTCCGAATTAAGCAGGATCTGCTGCATCTGGTATTGCCAGCAGGCAAGCAGAGCATTCAGCAAAGCAGCTTGCGAGTAGTAGAGTGTCATCAGCATAGTGTAATGAGTTTGTATGGCTACAGTAAACCTGAGGCTAACATATTGGCCAGGTCTGCAGAGGTGTGAAAATAGGCCATATTACCATGGTTATAACTGCAGGCTTTTCGGCCACAGTTTTAGTCTTTGTGACCATTTAGAACAGCTATAAACCCTTTTCCCTTTAGATGTGCCCAGACCCATCGTAAGAACTACAAACATAACCTTAATAATTTCAACACATGTAAGTCCTCCTTTGTCCTCTGTGTTGGTCTAAAAGTTAACCAAATTTGTTTGATAGTGATTATATTGAAATAGTAGAGTTCAGTATGTATGACTATATGATTTTATGATATACTGTAAGGTTTTAGTGGCGACTTTTGGTTTTCCCCGGACATGATCTGAATGAAGAAACTACAAGGGACTTGTTATTTCTTGAAATTAAAAGTCTATTAGCATTTTCGTGAATGAGCAGCTTAATTCAAAAATTTCTGTTATTGCATTGGCTTTGAAAAATGCCAGTAACCATTGTTTTATTCAATACAAACTAAAAATCTTTTTCACTCTCTGCCCCCTGTCCACCCTCTCTCCATGGTACCTTTTGAGGAGATGGAGGGGTGATGGGAGGTTGATCTGCGTGTGCCCGAGGGTGAATGGGGATCATGTGGCTGGTGGTGGGGCTCTGTAGCCCCCCCTTGAGCCTCCTCAGAGGGTCCCTGACAAATCTAGCTCCTGGGCTGCTCTGCACCTCCACTAATCACCCTCACTGGAGATGATAACCTGCAATCAGCACTTTTTCTGTCAGCCAGTCAGTCAGTCACGCTGCAAGAGACTGCAGGGTCCAGGAAAGGGAGGCAAGGGCTAAAATGGCTTAGAAGGCAAAGTCAATACACCGTTTTTAGTCATTTGGAAATGGAAGACAGGCCACCTGCAAAAAAGAACCCAACAGATTTAACTCGGTACTGAGTCTCAAAATCTGACTTTACTTAAATTATTGTAACTTTATGTCATCTGAATGGAGATGTTATGAGAGGCTAATTTACTGTGGAAGGACTTGTTGTGTATGCACTGCTATTCAGTCGCATTGCCTTGGTTAATGTCTTACTACCTGTTTTGCACAATGCAGATAAAAATCCACGTGATCACAGAAGGCTTGTGTCATGTGGACGCGCCAAGAGTTTTCTTGTCATTACTTAAAATTCCTCATGGGCGCGACAAAAACTACACACTATAGCTTTAAGGCGCGGATGGAGTCAACAAATTAAGTTGAAAAAAAGAGGAATAAAGCAGGCCATGGATTGCTAGCTGGCTGCACAGTCCCATTCTGAGCTCTTAGCAGAACTCCATTCACAAAAACAAGGACAAATAAAAGGAAGTGCAGTCCGGTGAGAGTGACATTCTCTTCACAAACACGACTTTGACGCAACGCTACCTAGTTTTAGAAACTTTTCCCTCATCAACGTCTCACAAAACATCATCTGAATTTGTCTCCCGAGCTGCAATACCACTTTCTGCTTCAAAGGAGACCTATACTGTTTTCAGATTTATACTTTTGTGATTTTACTAGAACATGTTTACATGCTTTAATGTTAAAAAAACACTTTTTTTCTCATACTGCTCATGGCTGCTTTCTCTTTAACCCCCAGTCAGTGCGTTTCCGCATGTCCACGAGTCTCTGGAATCTCCGCTGTTGTTGCACTCTGTTAGAGCCTGAGGCTGACTGCTACGTTGGCTATAGCCGGACTTAGTACCATGACAAATCACCAATAAAAGCTTCTAAACCAAATACTACACAACCGGATATGCTTCAGCAGTAATGTGACCTGAAATTGGGAAGAAATTAACAACATTAGCAGCTGAGATTACAGGTTTCCCTGGCATTAGCATGCAGCTACTTGTAGTAAGTAGTGGATTGTAATGGAATAAAGCAGCCGTTTCTACCATTACAAATCACAGATAAAAGCTTCTGAACCAAATACCATCCAACCAGATATGTTTCAGTAGTAATGTGACCTGAAATTGGGGTGAAATTAACATTAGCAGGCAAGATTACAGGTTTCCCTGGCATTAGCATGCAGCTAATTTAACTTGTAGTTAGTAGTGAATTGTAATATAATAAAGCAGCACTTTCCACCGTCAAACATCGCAGATAAAAGCTTTTGAACCAAAAACTACCCAACCGGATAAGTATCTGAAGTAACTTGACCCAGAATTGGGGAGAAATTAACAACAATGGCAGCCAAGATAACAGCTTTCCCTGACTTAGCATGTAGCTTGTCCCATGTAAACTCAGCAGTAGCCTGAAAACAACTGCACTAGACTTCCTGGACCAATCATAGCAACCCGGCTTGGTGTTACGTGACACTGAGCCGAGAGTAGAAAAATGTTCAGAGGGATTTCTGTAACCCTCTAACCTCATTATTTGAAGCTCTGGCCATGTACAATCTGATATTTTAATATTATAGATATGCTATGACAGAACATATGGAAAAGCATAATGGGTTTTCTTTTAACTGTTACAGATGTGCTAGCGGGGGTGCTGTTTTACCAAAACACAAATATAACCATGAGCAGGGGCAGCTCTAGAGTCTCTAGGGCAGCGTTTCTCAAACTATGGGCTGCGGACTGGCACTCAGCCGCGGAGAAATGCCTGCTGGGCCGCAGGATGTCCTCCAAAATTAATTAAATAACTCAATGAAATGTGTGTTGCAGCTATATTCATGTTGCATGAAATGTGTGTGTTACGGTACAATGGCAGACCCAAATGCACGACTCAGACAGAGAATCACAGGTACATAGATTTATTGTTCACAGAACAAAGCAGGCGACGGTACAGAAAGTAGTAGGCAGTAATCGTTGTCAGGAGTAAGGCAAAAGTCAAATAACACTAGAGAACTAACAAGGAAAATAACGCTGGAGTGAGTGACACGAAGTACAACTACAATCTGACAGAGGTTGAGTGGACACTGGGAGAATATATGCAGTGGGAAATGGGGATGATGATAACTAACAGGTGATACACATTAGGGATGGGAAGATAATCACACAGGCGGGAAAACAGACAAAGAGGGGAAGACAAGTGATCTGTAATGACAACAAACATGCATTTCAAAATAAAACAGGAAGGCCAAAAAACACAAAATAAGAGTGGAGCAGGAACGTGACAGTGTGTTGCAGCCATTTACCATATAAAAGAGGCTGCAGCAGGTCCACTGTAGCTGTTCAAAAATAAGCCAATACCCAGAAGACTGTGCAAGTTGCAGTAGGCTAAACATTTAAAAAAAAAAACTGTTACAATATTCAAAATTGTAGCTGTCACTCAATCACTCTAAGAAATGACAAGTTCTTTTACCGCTCTTTATCTAGCCTGCGAAAATTTCATCCAGCTATTAGCCATGGCCTGCTATAAACAAAAACACTTATTTCGAAACATCTGAATCAGATAAGACAAATGAAGAACCAGAGGCAAAAATAATATTGTCAATTTAACCGCAAGTATGACCCTGCATACATAAAGTTTGGTTTCATATCTAATGATAGTTGCCCAACCATGCCTGTCTGTGTCATCCGCAAATGGTTCTCAAATGTGCAGACATTTGGAGACCCGTATTACCTCTCCCATCACATCTCCTAATCCCATGCTCCTTTCACTATTGGCACAAAGCTAGTCATGCCCTCAGTTGTGGATGCTTGCTGTGAGGTTTTAGGCCCATCTGCTGCTACAAAGATCAGTAGAATCTCTCTGTCTAATGACACTGTTACATGTAGAATCCAGGATATGGCCGCTGATATTGAGTGTCAAGTGTTAGACAGAGCCCGCTCATTAGATTGGTTTGTCATCCAGTTATATGAGACAAGTGACATTTCAAATGCAGCTATGCTCCTTGTGTATATCCGCTATGTGCATAATGGTCGTTTTAATGTAGACTTTCTCTGTTGAAAAATGCTGCCCCAGAACACAATGGCTGGAGAAACTTTTAGAGTCCTTAATGAGTACATAACGGGACATGGGCTGCTGTGGGACCGCTGTATTGGAGTCTGCACTGACAGGGCTGCCGCAATGACAGAGAGACATGCAGATGTCGTGGCTCGAATCAAACAGGTGTCTCCCTCTGTTTAGGCAAATCGCTGTTTCATTAGTTGCGAGGTGCTAGCATCAAAACGCACGTCCCCTGAACTGAATGAGGTAATCATCACAGTGGTGAAGATAGTCAACTTCATTAAGGCAAACGCTACCAACTTTACAATTTTAGCGGTTCTGTGTGAGAAGATGGGAGCTTAACACTGCTACTTGCTTTTACATACAGATGTCCGCTGTTTGTCCAGTGTGAAAGTGGTCAGCAGAGTTTATGAACTCAGGCGAGAGGCGTTCCTTTCCCAAACAAAATCTAATCTTGCTGCCAAAGTGGCCTACCTCTCAGATATACTGGGCTGTTTCAATCAGCTCAATCTATCAATGCAGGGAAAGACGTGTGATATTTTCCAGGCCAGTGACAAAATCATTGGAATCACGAAAAATCTCTCCGTCTGGAAAGATTGCGTTAGTAAGGGAGTTTATGATATGTTCCCATTATTTTCTTCTCTGGCTGACAAGAGCAAGGTGGATTTGGGTATCATGGGGGCACACTTGAGCCAGACTTTGATCAAGTTTAAAGAGTACTTTCCATCACAATGTGACCCACACACCTGAAAAAATTGGATGCGTGATCTGTTCACCACTGCCGTGCACATTATCTTTGACTCTTGAGAATAAACTGTTGGAGTTGTCAAGTGATGGGGGGCTGCAAACTGGTTTTACCAAGGTGCAGGCTTTAGAGTTCTGGCTGGCCTGCGGAGGAGAATACCCGCAACTGAGTGAAATGGCAGTAAAAACATTGCTCCTTTTTTATTCCACCTTGTGTGCGGTTGGCTTCTAAACTCTTGCTGCAAACAAAACAAAATACAGTAATAGACTGGATTCCCTTTCCTACTTTTCTTCCCGGTTTGACTGAATGGTTGTGAGAAAACAGCCACACCCATCTCATTAGGTTAGCATGTGAATCAGTAAGCCAGACATTGCAAACTTAACTTTTGTTTCTTTCACACGCACATCGGTCTGGCTAAATTGACAACTACATGAACCAATCAGGGCAGACCTCAATAAATGGACGGACAGCAGTGAACCCGGGCTCTGATAGGCCCAGTCATTTTTTGACTGAGATGGGTAAAAGTCCAGACTGATCTGTGGGAGAGAAATTAATGTAAAGTGAGCGAGATAAAGCTGATCTCATTAGGTGAATGAATCAGTGCAAGTTCAACATTGTATTTTACTTACAGTAAATTTATTATAAATTCATTATATCTCTTCCCTGTCATATAGGCACACACACACACAAACATACACATACATGGGCAAAATAATTTGAGGGAATTATGCATGGCAATACACAGTAGGGCTGAACGATTAATTGCATTTGCAATTATATTGTGGTATGTTAAAACTAATGTTATGTTATGTTTCCTAATCGCAATGGCTGTGATTTGGTCACGTGACTCGCGAGAGCAAATCAGTCTGCACTCCGCAGAAAAAGCATCAACTTAGCACGCTAACGCTACATACCTGGAGCAGATTTCTGTCATTCAAGCAACTCTGAGTTGTAGTTTAAAACTTTTACAGCCATTTTAATAAAATGAAGGGTTTTATTCAGGCTCGAGTCCATACATGCAGTTAATGGATACAGGCACGCAGAACTGAAGGCTCAGTTAGCAACCATTAGCTCTGATTAGCGGTTAGCTCCAGTTAGCTAGCTCCGTTATAAAGATATGGAGCGGAGGAGACTGCCATGGCGAGGGGTAACAACCAGACTCTGAGAGGATGGGTAACAACCAGACTCTGAGAAGAGGGGTAACAACCAGACTCTGAGAGGGGTAACAACCAGACTCTGAGAGGAGGAGTAACAACCAGACTCTGAGAGGAGGGGTAACAACCAGACTCTGAGAGGAGGGGTAACAACCAGACTCTGAGAGGGGGGTAACAACCAGACTCTGAGAGGAGGGGTAACAACCAGATTCTGAGAGGAGGGGTAACAACCAGACTCTGAGAGGAGGGGTAACAACCAGACTCTGAGAGGGTAACAACCAGACTCTGAGAGGGGTAACAACCAGACTCTGAGAGGACGGGTAACAACCAGACTCTGAGAGGAGTAACAACCAGACTTTGAGAGGGGTAACAACCAGACTCTGAGAAGAGGGGTAACAACCAGACTCTGAGAGGAGTAACAACCAGACTTTGAGAGGGGTAACAACCAGACTCTGAGAGGAGGGGTAACAACCAGACCCTGAGAGGAGGGGTAACAACTAGACTCTGAGAGGGGGGTAACAACCAGACTCTGAGAGGAGGGGTAACAACCAGACTCTGAGAGGAGTAACAACCAGACTCTGAGTGGAGGGGTAACAACCAAACTCTGAGAGGAGTAACAACCAGACTCTGAGAGGAGGGGTAACAACCAGACTCTGAGAGGAGGGGTAATAACCAGACTCTGAGAGGGGGGTAACAACCAGACTCTGAGAGGGGGGGTAACAACCAGACTCTGAGAGGAGTAACAACCAGACTCTGAGTGGAGGGGTAACAACCAGACTCTGAGAGGAGTAACAACCAGACTCTGAGAGGAGGGGTAACAACCAGACTCTGAGAGGAGTAACAACCAGACTCTGAGTGGAGGGGTAACAACCAGACTCTGAGAGGATTAACATCCAGACTCTGAGAGGAGGAGTAACAACCAGACTCTGAGAGGGGGGTAACAACCAGACTCTGAGAGGAGGTGTAACAACCAGACTCTGAGAGGAGTAACAACCAGACACTGAGTGGAGGGGTAACAACCAGACTCTGAGAGGGGTAACAACCAGACTCTGAGAGGAGGGGTAACAACCAGACTCTGAGAGGGTAACAATCAGACTCTGAGAGGGGTAACAACCAGACTCTGAGAGGAGGGGTAACAACCAGACTCTGAGAGGGTAACAACCAGACTCTGAGAGGGGTAACAACCAGACTCTGAGAGGAGGGGTAACAACCAGACACTGAGAGGGTAACAACCAGACTCTGAGAGGGGTAACAACCAGACTCTGAGAGGAGGGGTAACAACCAGACTCTGAGAGGGGGGTAACAACCAGACTATGAGAGGAGGTGTAACAACCAGACTCTGAGAGGAGTAACAACCAGACTCTGAGTGGAGGGGTAACAACCAGACTCTGAGAGGGGTAACAACCAGACTCTGAGAGGAGGGGTAACAACCAGACTCTGAGAGGGTAACAACCAGACTCTGAGAGGGGTAACAACCAGACTCTGAGAGGAGGGGTAACAACCAGACACTGAGAGGGTAACAACCAGACTCTGAGAGGGGTAACAACCAGACTCTGAGAAGAGGGGTAACAACCAGACTCTGAGAGGAGTAACAACCAGACTTTGAGAGGGGTAACAACCAGACTCTGAGAGGAGGGGTAACAACCAGACCCTGAGAGGAGGGGTAACAACTAGACTCTGAGAGGGGGGTAACAACCAGACTCTGAGAGGAGGGGTAACAACCAGACTCTGAGAGGAGTAACAACCAGACTCTGAGTGGAGGGGTAACAACCAAACTCTGAGAGGAGTAACAACCAGACTCTGAGAGGAGGGGTAACAACCAGACTCTGAGAGGAGTAACAACCAGACTCTGAGAGGAAGGGTAACAACTAGACTCTGATAAATGATGTTCGGGGAGCTTTCACCGCAGCGTGGCCGCGTTGTTTCAACGGTTTTATTAGTGCAGTTAATCCCATGGCAAGATCAGCAGCATGCTACTGCTAACGTAACGATTTTCAAAAATCGTTCAGCCCTAATACACAGACATGCACACAGACAGAGGAATATACATGAGACGGCACAGAGGCAGATCCTTAAATTTAACTGTAAATCATTAATTACATGTTTCATATAATGAACAAATAGTCTTTCTTCCAAAACATTACTGGGCCTTGGCACAAAAAAGATTGAGAAAGGCTGCTCTAGGGGATGGTCTTGGCGGAGGTCTGCGCTCTCTGAGTGCTCTTCTTGTTCACATTGAAATTGTTTCAAATTTCTTTATTAGGATAAACCCCTCGAGATGTATCATCTCGTTTTCGAGGGGGTCCCAACATATAACACAGTAATTACATAACAACAGAGAAGTATAAAATCTTAACAAAAAACAAACAAAAAACAAAAACAAGACAAAAAAACTAAACAACAACCACACCACCTGCATATATTCATCAATACATTACAACCACCAAAAGGCCAAAATGGCCAATAAAAAGTAAATGAGTAAACCAGTAAACAGTAGCGTATGAGTGATTTTCTAACTACAGTCAAATATAAACATTAGGGATGGACAGTAGGCATACGGATTACCTGCATCTTTAATAACAATGGCAGTTCATCTTAAAGTGAGCAGACAGGACATGTTTAAAAAACCAAGTAATGAAATGGATCTTGTTTCCACAGATAAATTATTCCAATCTGCTGGAACCTTAAACTTAAAAGCTCTTTTTCCAATTGTTTTTTTAACTCGCGGGACAGAGAAGTAGTGTTGATTAGAGTGCCGAACTTCATAGTTTAAGGTATAAGGTACAAGATACTGTTTTAAATAAGGAGGATAATTGAAAAATAAATAAATACATTTAAATATAAGTTGAAGCCAGTGAGTGTCTTCTACTACTTAGAGATGACCAATTAAGTGCTTTATACATTATACAGTGATGAGTGAGATAAGGACACTTAGGACAAATCTGCAAAGTCTATTATATACTGTGTTAAGTGGAACAAGGTCTGAGTTAAATGCATTTTGATATACAACATCACAATATTCAATAATTGGAAGTATAAGTTGAGAGGCAAGTTTTATACGAACACTGCACGTGAAACAATTCCGAGCTCGATATAAAACGTTGATTCCAAAGTTCACTTTACGTAACACTTGCTATATGTGTAATTTGAATGAGAGTTCAGTATCAAGCCATACACCAATATATTTAATCTTATCAATTTTAGGCTGAGAAGAGCCATCATTACAGGTTGTCACACAGAAACCAGGTTTTGATTTGAGTTTTTGTCTGGTACCAAAGATAATAGGACTTTGTTTTGTTAAGCAGTACTTTATTATGTAAAAGCCAATCTTGTAGGATAATGAAGTCAGACTGAAGAGAAGCTTGAATTTGTGGTAGATTAGCTTTAGCTATATATATATGACAGTGTCATCGGCATAAAGTTGAACAGAACAATTATTAAAAAATGATGGTAAATCATTTTTTATATAAAGAAGTGGACCCAATGTTGACAGCATATTACAAGTTGTGAATGTTAACGCTGAACTGGAGACTTCAGTACATACAGTACATACTAGCAATACATAGCAGACTAGAATAGAATGTTCCCTTTGGTCGTGTTTTGCACAGGTAATAAAATCTGCAGCTAGCAGAAAGATATTATCCTAATCGTGTAAGCAATGCACATGTATGCATTGTAATAATATTGATGTTAGTCACTCATGCTAGCCACATGAATGAATGCGATTACAAAACATAATTTGGAGATGCTAGATTAATTAAGTTATAGTCTTCCAGCCTCATGACAGTGAATATACAATCATTTTCTAATTAGTTATAATGGTAAAGTAAGTAATTTGAGCACATTTTTCTTTCTGCTGGAATTTACACACAAAATGATGTATGATGACATGATGAGCGAAATTCTGAATGTTCAATCTTTACTTTATTACTATTCCTACTTATACTACTAGTCCACTTATAATTCATCTATCCTTGTCAAATTACAGATTTCAATTTAACTTGAAACATTTAAAAAGGTGTAATTATGTCAGTTATTTCTTCTTTTTTTTAGGGCATTTTTGGCCTTTATTTTTGAAAGGACAGCTGGAGACATGAAAGGGGAGAGAGGGAGGGAATGACATGCAGCAAAGGGCCGCAGGTCAGAGTTGAACCAGGGCCTGCTGCGTCGAGGAGTAAACCTCTATATTAGCACCCACTTTACCAACTGAGCTATCTGGGCACCCCTATCACTTATTTCTAATACAAATTGATTTGTCCTTGGTTTTGTGCCATTCATATAATTTTTTTTTTTCTCTTTTTGAATAATTCTTGATTTGTAGTGTCCCTCCAAAAATAGAGCACAAGGGGCTGTGGCACAACTCCACTACTGAACTACTCTCACTCTGCTCTGTTTTTTTCACTCTGCTGTGTGTGTATGTCTGCACACACACACACACACACACACACACACACACACACACACACACACACACACACACACACAAAGGTCTGAAATACACACAGGGCCTATAGATATGCATTATTGTAGTGGAGAGATGTTGGGAGGATGGGGCTGCCATAGTCAGGTGCTCTGAGCAGTCTACTGTTTTACTCTCATCTACTGGCTTGACCTCTGTGAGTTGATTCTGAAAGCATTTATGGGAGCTCGGAGAACAAAGTGACACAAAGCAGGGTTCAGTTCACCATATTCTAGAGTTTTCTAACAATCGTTCCATTCACTTTGATGACTTGAGAGTAGATAAATAAAGGGACACCAGAGAAAAGAAGGACTGGTTCAAGGTATATTAATGCAGCTACATCTTCAGGAAGGAAAACAGTGTAACAATTTATGATGCCAATTTGTTATACAAATTAAAACAAATGAGGTGGGTTTTGTTCAGAGTTTCGAATTCTACGAAATGGAATGTAACAGATTCACAACACAAAGCTTCATTGGTAACTTTGCCAAGTTAAAAAGGGCTAAACAGTGACTTTACACCACCAGTTTGAAATGGGACACCACTAAATTTAATGTGAATGTGCAAACAGAAAATGGAGGTTCAAGGTATGTGTTAAAGGATTTGTGTAGAGATTATTCACACATTGTCAAAACCTTCCTACACAGCGCTGTGGAGGAGGGTCTGGCTAGTCCACACAGCATACCGGGATGGGAGAAAAACGTCCTCTGATTTATTGGCTTTTCTTTAAACCAATCACAATCGTCTTCGGCGGCGCTAAGCTCTGGACGGAGCAACTCTGCCTCTGCAAAATAGTCTCAGGAAGGAACTTGTTTTGGTAGAACGTGTACGTTTAAAATTAGTTTTAGTCGTTCAACAGAAAACTCAGATTGGACAGATAGTCTAGCTAGCTGTCTGGATTTACCCTGCAGAGATCTGAGGAGCAGTTAACCAATGTCCTCACACATCCACCGGAGGTTAGAACGCCAACACAAAGACAGAGGAAGGGGACGCACATCCGGCCAAAAAGAAGGACATGTGGCGGAATTTCGGGCAGCACCTGAACAATACTGGAATCGTCTTCAATATAGACTATGTAGAGATTAGAGATGGCTGGATACCAATTTTTCATATCAAATACTATCCATCCATCCATCTTCGTCCGCTTATCCAGTATCGGGTCGCGGGGGTACCATATCAAATACTGATACCAATAATTCAACTTTGAGTATCTGCCGATACTGATAGCAGTCCTTTACAATATTTATCCCTCTCTTAAACAACTGAGCTTTTAATAATACATTAGTATTAATGCTGAAACTTTGAAACCAATATTCTACTTCCCTAGAGGAAACAATGCATAACCCACAATGTGACTCAGATATGCAATAATAGCAATTTATTTTACTTTTTCACACAACATTTAGCAGCATTTGTGATTGGTCAGCGCCATTTAAACATCCAAAGTGAAATTTAAAGTGCAAATTTGTGCAAAGGTTTAAAGCTAGTAGAGTATTTACAATAACTCAGTGTAGCCTGGACCTCCATGGCATACCAAAAAACATTGCAATGCAGACCATCACGTAAACAACAACATAAAAATAATTGCATCACAAGTATAAAATGTGCGGTGTAACAGTATGGTAGACATGGCATCTTAAGGCAATCACTCTATTTCACCTGATATCGAGTTATGCCGACCATACACCAAACGACTTTTCAAGTGATTCCACTGTCGCAGACTAATATCCAATATCGGAATGAAATAATGAGAGTCTTGCTAGCGTCGGGGTGCACGCCCGTCATCATCGTTTGGTGTAAGGTGGAAATAAAACCCACTCCGAGTCAGTCTTTTTCCTGTCTGGACGTTCGGACAAAATCAAACGTGCTTGATATTATCATAAGTTTTAAGTCTTGGTAGTGAAGTTAAATCATATGAACAACCAATGGGTGTGCTCCCTCCATCACCAAATCTGTAAACGGCTAAAGCCAGTGTTGTTGCAATGGCGCCGCGCTAAGCTAAATGCTAAAGAGGGAAAGTTGCCGATTTCCAACCCTTCTGAAGCGCGTCATCCAACGGGAGTTTTACCGATAAACGGGGGACCTCCGGGTACTGCCGCCATTCATCTGCATGTACGGCAGAACAGAAAATCTGCAAACTTTCCCTAAAGTTACCAGCTAATGCTATTTGTAACTAGTTAGCTTGATTACATTTTTCATAACAAATCTAGTTGTAGTCTTGCAATTGGTGACCCTGCAAAATCCCCAGTCTTGACATATTTTGACATTCTTTAACGTTAGATGTGAGATGGTTTCAGACTTTAGACTTTTTTAAAGTCTGTTCAGAGTCTTCTAGTGTATGGTAGGCATTAGCTGCAGTGACAAAATAATATCTAAGGGTAGAAACAGTGCACATACTAACATTTGTTTTGCGTGTAACCTCAGTGTTTCCGCTATATACATTTAGTAGCGGCGGTCCACTGCTAATATAACATTGCCGTCGCTCCTTCAGCATTTTATGAAATGTCATGAAGTCATAATTACACGACTCTGCTGCGCTGTCTGCTCCACTGAACTCAAACAAACAGTCATCTGCTCTCTCTCCACTCGAATATCCTCCAAACGTGAATATACAGATAATTTTTCTGCTGTTGGCCCATACATCACTTACACTATGCTGTGATAGCAGTCCCTCGTTCACAATAAGTTGGAGGGTGTGCAGGAAGCATCCCAAACTGGCCACTCCAAGACAATCCATTGCTTTTATTATGATACTGGAATTAGTCTCTTAAAATGACATGGACTTTACTCGTCTCAATTTTGCATGCATTTTACATCTCTTCCGTTGCTGTAGATATGGACAAGCATTTCAAAATGAATTTACTTACTTATTTGGGGAAACCGTTTTAGAGATGAAATGCCGGTTCCAAATGTCCCATTAAGCGTCGAAAAACCCACATTTTCTACCACAGAAAGGGGTTGGTTGCCTAGCACAATGAATTCAGTGACGTCATCCATTATCAGCTTTGCTTTGTTGCTGTCTGGAGGAAATTTCTCAAGGCTTCTCAATTGTTTCCAGCAGTGTTGTTGCAGTGACACATTTTTATCTTTACTCGTTGCCTGTATATATTCGGCATACTCTTTTGCGTGACGCTTCTTTAGTGGTTTAATCAAGTTCGGGGTGGTGAAGTTTCCAATGCTGCCACCCCTCAAAACATTTGCATTGCATAAATTGCACTCGGCTGTTTTTCTTTTTTCTTTATTAAGCTTAAAATAATCCCATACAGATGACATGATGACGCTGACAGGTCTTACTTACACTTTGCTAGCTCCATGCAATCCATGCTTCAGGCATGTGACACATGCTGCTTGTCATAACATATCTTTACAGCATGCCACTTAATGTTTAGTTTAGGCTAATGGATGGCAAGTATATGCTGGCCAGACGGATACTGTTACTGATTATTAGATCGGCACAGGGCTATGACTAACAGACAGAAACATATTGATGACAAATAATATCCAGTCCACATCACTGTAAGAGGGCTTAAGAGCCCTCAAGTAGACAATGCAAATTATACTAAATCGTAGAGCTCAAAACAGGCGAGTTTATAATTAACACTTTGTAGTCTTTAACAATTATATGCTAGGTGCCACTGAGTAATGCAATAAACCACCAACTGATACTGCAGAGCTGCGCTGCCAAGAGTATATCAAAGCTGCACAAAAAACTGCTTTCAAAGTGGACAGACAACCAAATGTCTTGCCGTGACTTTTCGAAATAACAGTAGTATATGAGATTCATTCTTCCTATTTCTGTGTGTGCTTCATTAGATGCTCAGAACTGGTTGACTCTTACAGAATGTGCTTTTGAGCCTCAGGGGCATATATCATTAAATACTCAGCCTTCCCTCACAACACGGCAGTGTCAGATAGTGTTTAGTTCAAGGAAGATTAAATAGGACAGGTGTTGGTGTTTTGTCTCTGTGACTCTCCCCCAGGGGCTACGTGCCATTTTTTTTTCTGTCCTGGTAAAATGGCTTGAGTGGTTTTATCCCCAGTGGTCCACTGACCATGAAAATGAAATGTAGAGAGAAAAAGAAAGAGAATAAAAAAGAAAGGGAGAGACAGAACATATAATACTGATCACCTGCATGCTCAGTGGTTAAATACTCATCTTCAGGAACTGGAGACGACAGGATGACAGAGACGGAGAAAAGGACCAAAGGTCAAAAACATAAAACATTTATCCAAAATACCTCAAGATATGGTCAGTAAAGACCTTATACACATGAACTATTAGTAGACATTACAAAGCCTACTGCAGAAACTCATACTAATACTGAACAATTCCCTTTAATGAAAAGGTGGATTAGATTTCTGGAAAGAACCAATGAAATGCTTCCTTGCCCTGCTGCACGTACTCTACCCCTCCCACGTATGAGCCTGAGATCAATGTGCATCGTCGCCGCATTGCTTACAGTAGTCATGTTTGTATTAAACCTTCTGTATGATAATATGAGGACTTCTGTGTTCACTTAGGAACTCTTACCTTCACTGAGATGTGTAAGACCTTTTTGCTGTTTTTGACAATAATCCCTGATGTGACTGCAGAGCCTCATTCAGCTCTTTCATTCAGTTTGCAAACTGCTAGTTTTTGTTTGCTTAGATATGTGTGTCTGTCTTATCTTATTTGGTTATGTTTATTCTGCTGTTGATTCTATAAGCTGTGGTGATCTATTTCATCTATGTAGCCTAATAGTGCTTGTTGGGCCCTGTCCATAGCTGTTTTTATTCATTGTAGTACGTTTTTGTTTAACTGAGTTTTGTCCTCTTTTCTGAATAATTCTGAGGCTATACAGAGGAAGGTACTGTATATTTATAATTGATAATCCACACAGGCTACAAAGTTTCATCTATAGAAATGGAAGTCATTGTTGGTTTGCACTTAAGAATGGTGTGATCCTTCCACTATTGTATATGTTAACATTTAATGCAATTTAAAGGTATATCATCAAATAACCCTAAATGAAAAACAATGCAGTAACGAGTACATTTTAACTGACCTACTTTTTATTTTTATCTAAGTACATTTTTACACAAGTACTTTGACTTTTTATTAAGTAAAATGACTTCAAAGTAAAAGTATTTTTACATGAGTATGATATTGTAGTATTTGTTTCATCTCTGGATGTATTTCAATCCAAGCTACACATTGTGGAGTACCAGGGAAGGATGCCGGAGAATGTGGAGGTAAGAAAACTCGTGGCCTCTGTGTTTACCACAAGCTCAAAAGCAGGTCAAGAGTAAAGAAAGAGGTGATGAAGCAAAAGAGAGAGTTAAAGGATGTAGCATGCCTCGGGTAGAAGGAGAGCAAACAAAGCAGGTCAAGTGAATATTTTAGAGGTTGCTTTCTGAATCCTGTCTGACTGAACCTTTTTATGTTGAGCACTGGTTTCGCTGCACACCCTCTGAAGCTGCTTTTGTTGCATAAAAAATGTATATTTTCCCTTAGAGCTGGGCAATATATCGATATTATATCAATATCGTGATATGAGACTAGATATCGTCTTAGATTTTGGACATCGTAATATCGTGATATGACATAAGTGTTGTCTTTTCCTGGTTTTAAAGGGTGCATTACAGTAAAGTGATGTACTTTTCCAAACTTACCAGACTGCTCTAGCTGTTCTATTATTTGCCTTTACCCACTTAGACATTATATCCACATTACTGATGAGTATTTATAAACAATCTCATTGTGTAAATATTTTGTGAAAGCACCAATGGTCAACACTGCAATATCGTTGTGGTATCGATATCAAGGTATTGCCCAGCCCTATTTTCCCTAATCTGCCTACAGAAGTGTGAGATATAGCAGAGGGCTTGATAGTTCAGTGAATAACACCAGCAAAGCAGCATATTCACGAATCAGCGGTTTTACAGCACAATCACAACTGAAACATTGATTAATAATTATGTTTATAGTAGTAGAAGTATAGTACAGTTATGGTTATAGTGGTGGTTATATTATATATATGTTGCTGACAGTGTCACTTTTTTATGCTGCTAAGTGAGTGATTGATGTCATCTTAATTTCGTTGTGTAGAGCTATGCAATGACAATAAAACTATCTATCTATCTATCTAGTGTGAAAGTAGATTCATGATGATGTGGCCACAAAGAGCCAGAGAGAACCTGGAAAAGCAATTCAAACGTACTACAGCTTCAGTTACTGTAAAGACCTGGGCTGGCAACAGCCGTTTTAAAAGGTGTAGATTGGTTTAAACAGTTGTTTAAGTTTCGCATATTTTCCTTCTATCATCGTATCATCTGATTTGAGGCCACATGTTTTGGACACTTGGGTGAAGGGAGGGGCGGAGCTGCAACCGATCACCATCGGGTGGTGAGTTGGGTCAGGGGGTGGGGGAAAACTCTGTACAGACCTGGTAAGCCCAAATGGGTAGTGCGGGTGAACTGAGAATGTCTGGAGGAGGCCCCTGTCTGACAGACTGTCAACTCACACCTCCGACAGAGCTTTTTGGTCATCCCTGTGGAGGTTGGGGGCATTGAACCAGAGTGGGCAATGTTCAAAGCTTCCATTGCTGAAGCTGAGCTGTGGTGTCAGGGACTTAGATGCCTCAAGGGACGGTAACCCTTGAACACTGTGGTGGACACCGGTGGACAACATTGCATGGAAGTTTGGGACAGTGCCTAAGGTGTGGCAGACCGGGGCGAAAGTCAGTCCATTTCATCTTGGCAGTAAGTCAGACTTGTGTCAGGTGAGGGTTGGCCTCCGCCAGGGCTGCACTGTCACCAATCCTGTTTGTGATATTCATGGACAGGATCAACGCGTAGTTGTGGTGGGGAAGGTTTGCAGTTCGGTGGGCTGGTGATGTCATTGCTGCTTTTTGCAGATGATGTGGTACTGATGGCATCATTGGTCCGTGATCTTCAGAACTCACTGGATCGGTTCGCAGCTGAGAGTAAAGCCGCTGGGATGAGGATCAGCACCTCTTAATCTGAGGCCATGGTTCTCAGGAAACCTTGCAGGAAACCGATGGAGTGCCTACTCCGTCTAGGAAATAAGTCCTTAGGAGATCAAGTACCTTGGGGTCTTATTCCGAAGTGAGGGGACAATGGAGCAGGAGATTGGCTGGAGAATTGCACCGTTGTGAGGAAAACAGAGCTGAGCCAGAAGGCAAAGCTCTCAATCTACCGGTCAATTTTTGTTCCTACCCTCACCTATGTCATGAAGGCTGGGTCATGATCAAAAGAACGAGAACTCTGGGTACAAGCGGCCAAAATGGGTTTCCTCAGGAGGGTGGCTGGTGTCTCCCTTAGAGATAGGGTGAGAAGCTCAGTCATCCATGAGGAACTCGGAGTACAGCAGCTACTCCATTACGTCGAAAGGAGCCAGTTGAGGTGGTTCGGGTATCTGGTAAGGATGCCCCCTGGGCACATCCCTAGGAAGGTGTTCCAGGCACGTCCAGCTGGGAGGAGGCCTCGGGGAAGACCCAGGACTAGGGGGAGGGATTATGTCTCCACCCTGGCTTGGGAACGCCTCAGGATCCCTTAGTCAGAGCTGGCTAATGTGGCTCTGGAAAGCGAAGTTTGGGTTCCCATAGTGGAACTGCTGACCCCGCAACCCGACCTCCGATAAGCCGATGACGATGGATGGATATTTTCCTTCTGCAAGAGAGCAATCATCACTACCGTTTACAGATAATGTTTCTGGAATTTCCCTCTGATCCCAATTTACAACTCATCTACCTCATGCCAGAAGATGGACAGCAGAGGCATGGCTCCAGTCTACATTTCAGCTCTGTTCTGCTCTGCTCATTTAGTCACTTTGTCTTTCTCTCTGGATTACTTTCTCTCTGTGGATTACAATCATTACAACTCTCTTATTCATGGGACATAATGTGCAACAATAGGACATTGCGTGCAATATCATGGACATAATCATGATTAAAACAGTAACATTACAGATAAAGTTTTATCTTATCCTATTATAAATGGTATTTATAAAAGGTTTGTGTGTGTGTGTGTGTGTGTGTGTGTGTGTGTGTGTGTGTGTGTGTGTGTGTGTGTGTGTGTGTATGTGTGTGTGCGCATGCACTTTCTTCCCCTGACCATGATTCTGAAAATGAGTTAGAGTAAGTTGCCCTGAGCAGGTTTCTGACCTTTAACACTCTGTCTACTTCTACCTTTCACGTCTCCTCCACACATTGGGACCCCTGCCGGAATCCAAGGCATTCCTACTTGCAATTAACCTCACCCACAGGGCAGAATCATACACACACCTGTGCTGATTAGCCTGCGCTAATGGCTCTCTAGTACCCACTAAATACTCTCATAACTCATGAAAAGACTTTGTGACCCTGCCCTGACTCACAGCCTGTGGATCATGAATCAAACAGAAGCTCGAAAATAAGCAGCTCTGCCTTGATTGTTAATCAAGGTGGAACTCTGCTCACTCCAACTACAGCACCTAACAAACAAGATGATAATAACCAGACCAACTGTATAGACACTGGAGGTATGTGGGAGAAACTGTAGTTATGTATTATGTATTGTGTGCATGTGTATGATACAGTTATGGAATATAATATTGTGATTGTGGTGATGGCTGTCTTTTCTCTTGACCCTTTCACAAGAAGGTCAAAGGTCACCGTTAGCTACAGAGCTGCCCTAGATCTGGAGGGATGGAGAATCGTGCTCAAGAATACTTTCCTATGTGTGGTTAAATCTGACTTGAAGCTGTATCTTTCAGTTAAAGAATGGCATCTTTCATCTGGCCAAACCACTACCATTTATACTATACTATACAATACAATACAATACAATACAGTACTTTGTTTGTGCATATACAATGTAACATTTGAATGTCTTCCTTAATTAGCAACAACTAACCAAAGGTGGGTAGAGAAGCCACAAACAAAATATAATAAAAATACATAATAATCAGATACAAATACAGCAGGACTCTGACTCCATCTCCCAAGTGTGCTATTTGAAAACAATATACCATATAAAAGTGAAAAAAGAGAGGCCAATGATGTTTTGTCTCATGTGAATCTCCTGCTGTACCTTCAGCCATTATTTTGCTATGAGCAGAGTCATGAGAGGTGTGGCTGCATTAAGAGTGCCAGCAGACCTGGGATCAGAAGACCACCGGCTTCATACAGAAATCTGCATGAAGAAATAAATAATATAAAAAAATAAAAGTAGCTTGATGAATGTATTTAATTGTAACAGAGTAAAAGTAACAATTTTTCTCCAAAAATCTACTTAAGAAACACATTCTAAAGAAAGTGTCTGTATGATATAGTACGAAAATGTATGCACACCAATACGTATGATATCCTACAAAAGTATGCGACTGCTGGCTGGTCATGTGTCATGCTAAGCGGCTGTTGCTAGTTGTTTTAAGCTGCTACAGAGCTTTGTGACAGCAACTACAGACCTCCGTCACAGCTCCGTCGTATCAGCAGCAGTTGGTAGATGTATTTAGCTGCTACAGAGCTCCACGACGTCGGCTACGGTGGTCCGAAATGCTGGCTACGGTGCTCCACATGGTTTTCCGCATGGTGCTCCGCATGGTGCTCATCATATCAGTGGTACTTGATGATACAGTTTACCTGATGAAAGGGGACTTTGAACAGCATACAGGGCATTTGTTTTAATTACCTGCTTGCATTAATTGTTAGTTAAAGGATGATTCAGGTTATTAGAATCTGTATGTTTTTGATTAATATGTCATCACATTACATGTCATTTAGCTGACGCTTTTATCCAAAGTGACTTACAATTGCTATATACATATCTCAGAGGTCACACGCCTCTGGAGCAACTAGGGGTTAAGTGTTAAGTGTTCAGGGACACATTGGTTGATGTATCACAGTGGAAATCGAACCTGTGTCTCCCACACCAAAGGCATGTGTCATATCCACTGCGCCATCACAACCCATCATCACATGATGGAAGTTCCACACTTGGGTTACGTGTTGGCACCTGAGCCAGCTCTAGTCACTGATGAAGAGATGCATTTAAAAACTCTGATAACCTAAGAAGTGGACATCTTGAGCAAATATTATTTTGTTTTTATTAAATTTGGTTCTTATTTTCAGTGTTCAGGCCATCATTCCAATCAGTAGTCAATAACATTGTAGTCACTAAGTTATTTGCTGAATTCTAAGAATGCAGCAACAATAAAGTCTGCCAGGTTTCTTGTCCCATCAGACTTCGTCGTACACGTTTGTGGTGTTTTTAGGTGAGTTTAGTATTGACACAACTGATTGACATGTTGGACCCAAGTTGCAATAGACTGAATTATGCTTAAATACTACAAAGGAAGAGAAGTGACTATTACACTGTTGGCTCTCTGTAGGCTGCAAGCTCATATATATATATATATATATATATATATATATATATATATATATATATATATATATATATATATATATATGTGTGTGTGTGTGTGTGTGTGTGTGTTCTTGTTTAACTATATTCGTGGGGTCCAAAAACCGGGAGTCCAGTATACTTGTGGGTTCCGGACAGCTTTGTGGGGCCCAAATGCTCGACCCCACAAGGTTAAAGAGCTGTTTGAGGGTTAAGACTTGGTTTTAGGATTAGGGTTAGAATTAGGTTATGGTTAGGGTGAGGGTAAGGGTTAAGGTTAGGCATTTAGTTGTGATGGTTAAGGTTAGGGTAAGCAACTATGGAATGCATTATGTCAATGACGGGTCCCCACAAAGATAGGGAGACGCACTATGTGTGTGTGTGTGTGTGTCTGTGTTTGTGTGTGTGTGTGTGTGTGTGTGTGTGTATGTGTGTGTGTCTGTGCATACATTCATGCTTATGTGTTTGTGCCACATCACAGCATGGGCTGAACAAGCTTGTATTCAATTAATTCCTGGGCGGTTGCTAATGTTTTGGCCAAGTGCTGTTTAATGGTTGGGGTTTTAATATGAGGGCAGCGCAGCAGAACACACTGCCTCCTACATGGAGAAGTAAAGACCGACCATAAATAGCTGCTATGGCTCTAGTCAAATCACACCTTACATCTGCTCTTGTATCTTTTTATTGTCTTCTCTCATCAATTTACTTTATTTCGTGAATAGACACACCCTTCAAAACCAGTTTTTATTCAGTGTGATCATGGATGCCTTTTATTCTCACACGTCTATTGATTCTACATTCCTTTTGCTGTTTTTATTATGTGTGTTTTTGGAAATGTGCAATGTAGGCAATGTCTTCATACTTACATCCTACAGTTGCCAAATCATTCATCACTATATCTGGATATCTATTTTTTTTGGTGCAGATAGCTACAGTTGTAATTCAGCAAGAATATTTAACCTATAATTATATGCCTATTATACACAGTGGCTTCATACAATATTAACAGATAGCCTAGTTTGGTTCAGTCAGTGCCTGCTTTCTAGCATCGAATCAAACTATTCTCTGCTGTTATTGTCCGTTCTATCATCATTGCTTTTTAGTGTCAAGCTGTGCTAAAATTTATAAAGCAAGGATAGTCCTCAATTACATATGTCTTCAGGAGGCTTTTACAATGAATCACTGTCAATTCAGGAGGCTTTTACAGCGGTTCCACTCATGGATTTCTGCTCATTCCAAATCTACTGCGCACTGACGCTTTGGCTACATGGCACGCGTAAAGGGGGATTTGTGCTTCTGTGGAGGCTCCACACAGAGCTTTCACCGTAGCTGGCCTGAAGTAGCTTCGGAGCAAGTACCGACTCTAGAGTCATAGTGGGAGAAACAAAGTGTCTCCCCTGTTCTTTCTGACCACAGTGTGAGATCTGGAGCAGGAGAAGTTAACCCTCTCCTTGATTTCATGTTGTTTATGGAGAAGGAGAACCAGGAAATGAGTAGGGGGAAATGCGACGCTGCCAGGCCATGGCCGAGTGGACCAATCACTGTTATTGCGGGCTGTACCTACATATGTACCCACATGCGAGACAGTGAGCGTTTGCTTTGGGATTGTTGTTGTTTCTTCAGTTTTTGGACCCAGCACAGCACTGTGAAACGTCAATCTATTGTCAGCTGTTATCAAAGGACGAAGGTGACAGGAAACAATATATTAAAAATAGAAACTCTCAAAACTAAACTGCCAATATGCTCACTGACAGTAATTAGGTCGTTTCCTCTATATCAGTAGTTTACTTTAAAAGAAATATAGACACTTTTTGATCTATTTCTGTGTAAAAGGAGAGCACACACCTCGCATACAAAATGTATATAGAAGACTGTCTTATTTTTATGCTTGTAGATTTCTGCAGTGCATACGCATCACTTACTGTATGCTCCGCTCTCATGCACGGTGTTGCCAGTTTCATTGATTATAGTGGACGCGTAGTGTTGGACCATCCGCATATGTTACATGTGCAATATAGCTGGCCTGTTAGAATGGATTAATCTGCTGGTCTTTAATACTACTGTCTGAAGACTAGAGACTTCTGAATTCAACAATTTGGCCAAAATTTAGAACATTGACCATACACAGTCCAGCCATATAGGTTTTGATTTATATATGTGATCTTCCTGGAAATGTTGTATGTTGCATTATCAGCTGAGGAAAACAGCAGTTTGTCCTGAAAGCTTTACAGGAAGGATGCTGCCTCTTTATCTACTGCATATTATGTATATATCTTGTTTAATGGGACCTAAGTGGATTTTAAATTTGCTCCACTTTACTGACATGCATAATGACTTAATGTTGAACTTTAAAAAGACAATGTCCCCATGCGGAACAACTGGAAACTATTATAATGAATTATTATTTTTGTAAACATCAATATGAAACTGACTTAATTCTGCCATGCTGATCTGACAATGAGAGGTGTGACCATGCCATACTTAAAAAAACTAATGTGCGCATAACTTTCAATATTCCATTTAATGTAAACATTTCTAGCTTTCATCCGCTCAAGTAATTGAGTATGATTCCCATTGCCAATAAGTAGAGAAACTTGTGTAACGTTCAGCTGACTAAAGAACCTTCTTTATCCAATTTTATTGACTTTATCTTAATTTCTACAGTTTATCGTATATGGATCCTCCTTATTCATACATGAACTCATGAACAGTGAGAAAAGATCTAATCTTCTGACTCTTCTCAAATTTGTTTTCAACCTTTACATTTCATAATTTAAAACCTTCTTACTTCATCTAATCACCCAAGGAAAGAAAAAAGGAAAATCCCAAATGTTGTTTTTTTCTGGTATGGGTTTTCTGCATAGTAGAGTATTCTCCATTTGCATTTTGCTAGCTGCACAATTTCAGTATGATCTCCTTCTCTCTCTCCAGCCTGCATCTGTATAGAGCACTACAGAAGCTCTACACCACCACCACTATCATTTCCATCCTATTTGGGGAAGTTCCATACCTCCGTTCCTTTCTTCTCTCCTCCTCTCCCTCCATGCCTGTGATGGCATGCTAAATGAGTGTTTGCGCTGCATTTTCCGCTGACTCTGCGCTTTGCATCCTATAGCAGTGCTAATAATTGGCCATAAGCTGGGGATCAAAACAGGGTAAATGGCTGTGATGTTGAGCATAGAGGCCTGGGGACACAGTGCAGAGAATGATGTAGGTGAGGATGAAGTCCTCAGTGAGTGTTTAAAGCAGCACATAAAACAGTTTAGTTCAGTGTTTTTCTCTTCTGCCTGCATTATTCTATTGGACTGGCGCGGTGGCAGGGGGAGGGGCAACAGGTGCTGCCCGTTGTGCTCCTCCTGCTCGTGTCGGGTGTCGATTGGTTTGTGACCCAAGTGGCCTGGTGCTCCACTGAGCTGACAACACTCCTGAAACAAGCTGCTCATTGTGATTGCAAAATATGATGAGAAATATTCTGTGGGAAGGAGTCTCTTACAGGCTCATCTCACCTGAACGGCAAATTGGGATGTTGGGAAATATTTTACAAAAATGCAGTTCAGGGAACTCTGAAACAGAGAGGAGGAGTTTTTCTGCCATCACTCTCTACCTCACCTGCTTGCATGTGTTGCTTCTAGCTACGTTACATACTGTTGTCTCATTGGTCACTTGCTTTGAAAGGTCAGCGGCAAGCAAGATTAAAGTTGAAATAATTTGAACTTGCGATTCCCATCCCCTTAGGAAAAGTCCATAGGAAAACAATGGCGCAGCCAGCACAGAGTGGCTCTAACGCCGATCATGTGTGGGTGACTTTATTCCAATAATAAGCAGATGGTAATACAACTGGCTGAAACCAACTACACCACAAATGAATAAATGGAAGGACACAATTAAAGAAATATATCAAATGCAGATGATAAGTCATAGGATTAGAAAGGTACCTTATTTGTTTAATGTGAGCTGGAAGATTAAACAAAAAAATGTATAAACAGTAAAAACTATACTTGAAGATATTTTGTAAGCCAGCCTGTTCCTATTTTTATTATTCAATACACAATTCATTTCTTAAACCAATGTATTACCATTGTTGTTGTTGTAATAACTCTCAAATGGAGTATAACAAATAATTTCAATACTTCCAATAACAAATATATTTTGTGCTTTAATGACTCAAATCCAATTATTACTGCGTCAATTATTTACAACTAGCATTTTGATTACAGCATACTTTTATTGTTAAAACACAGTGCTGCATTAATTACAGAACGCACTTTACACAGGGTTACAGTACAGCTACAGTGAGGCAACATTTCTGCTCAGTCATCACTACTAGGTTATGCAGAGGCCAAAGAAGCAGCAGGAGGAAGCGTTCATTAATTTATCTCTCTGCTTTGTATTTAACAAGCGCTACATGTGCTGAGGAGGCACGTGCCTAACACAAAGGTTCGGCACAATCATTAAAGGTGCACAGGCATACCAAGGCTAATCATTTGACCTTTGCTTTTCTTGTTCTGGGCGTTGAAAGGAGCAGCACTATCTGCAGAGGATAAGTCCATTTGTTATATTGCATGATTTATGATGGGCCTGTTAATGTGGAGAATGCTAAAACAGTCCAACTGAGACAGCATGGAACAAATAGCTCCGGAGACCAAAATTAGCTGGAAGGCGATACTTTGTTGAACCCTGGCAACAGCAAGTCTGAATTTGAATAAGCTTCTTCCCGTACCTCCGTCTCCAAAAACACCAAGCAGCACTTTTAGGGCAGGTTTGGTTGGAAGCTCCTCGTCAGCAGACTTTAAGTTGCAACTCACAAACCCTGTAGCCAATGCTTTTTATTTTATTTTATTTATTCTATTTTTAACTGTAGTACTGACAGCCTGTTTAAAACCCGACTAGTTAGATGGTGAGATATTTAAAAGGATGTTTATTAAGACAAAAGCAGAAACATTTAGCCTTTTATTACAGTGTGAGCAAACATCACTTCAAACAACAAACTACTCAGCATGTAGTAGAAGTGAACCACTTTAACTGGAAGTTTGAATCAAACCCAGCTACGATGGGGTGAGCTCATCTCCATCATTTGGTTCCTCCGGGGCAAACCTGCGAGTTAGTTTGAAGGTCCACCAAATAACCAACGCAGAGCTATACACCTCTGCAGCTGGAATCTGGCACCATTGATTCTGGCTTTGGGCAGGAGCTACTGCAGTCAATGTCGTATGGAATGGCTTTGAGGAGAAAGAAGTTGGAGGCCTGGCCAACACTGGGGCCTCCCCAGATTCTTGCCTTAGGCAGCAGCACCTCAGCAGTCTCATCGCCTCCAGTGCAGACATCGCTCACTCAGTGGACCAAAATCTTTCTCCAACTCAACTTTTAGAAAAGTCTTTCATATTGTGCTTTTGTGTTTTTATTCCATCTTACTACTGTCTCATTCTTCCTTCTCTCATTAATGCTACAGTATGCTGATCTCCACACCTCCTATTTCTCCCACATCTCCTCCTGCGCATTCATGCAGAATCTACCTATTTGTCAGCGATGTGCCTCTGGGAGCACCACTACACATTTCGTAAATCAATTTTCCGAGGCATACCACAAAGGAGGTTGTGCTAGTGTCACCAGGACATTACCAGGCTTCTCTGAACCCTGAGCGGGAGTGCCTGCAAAGGAATATGGGCTCGTCAGTCTAGATAAAGACCCCGCCACTGCCTAATGAATGGCTCCCTCTTGAAGCTAAGTCCTCTCCAAACACACCTTATTGCAGCATTAGGATTATTGCTATTGAATGGAAGTGTGCCTGAAATCACAAAAAGAACACAGAACATGACTCACTTTGCTGGACAGAGGGGGGGGGGGGGGGGGGGGGGGTTGGATGCAAGGAGGAGAGAGGGAATAGAGCTGAACTAGGACAAGAAAAGAGAGAATAGAATATACTGCAGTGAGGTGCATGTCAGGAGTGTTGGCTAAAGAGGAAGAGATACTGACAGAGCTAGGGGAAAGCAGTCAATTTGAGTTGATATGTGGCATAGCAGAGAGAGTGAGAGGTAAGGAAGAGTTAAGGCAGAGAGATGACGATGAATATAAGATGGCAGGTCCTACAGGAGGAGTGGAATGGAGTTTTTTCTCTTGTTTTTTTCTCTCCTGCCTGACCTGTTGCTACTTCCTGACACTTACTTGAGGCATAAAGACGTTTGGCTGGCTAGAGTGTGTACATCTACAGTATGTTTCTGTATGAAAGGAGTGCATTGCGGTGTGTGTGAGGATTGAGGCTCTCGTGGATCTACCTCACAGCGGAGTGGAAAATCCATTATTATCCGGCTGAGTGCGTGCAGCTCTGTAGCCCTCTGGCCTTCAGACCCAAACTGTGAGCTGAACTACATCTGCTGTGGATGTATACCAGATTCACCCTAACTTATCTCACACACCTACACACTTACTAGTAACTCAATCCTCCCTTGGTGAAGTCATCTGTTACAATACTCTACCATTACCGTTACTATATTTTCTTCAGCGTCCTCGCATTTCTTACAGAACCAGGATCAGACCATTTTCCCTCTTAAGAAATTGTAGGTTCTTGTCAGCATGTTTCTACATCAAATCAAATTAGTGGGAATACTTGTATCATTTTTAAAATTTTGAATTTTGTTTGTAGTGAGACAATGATGTACTCGCCACTGCTACAATAGGTGCAATTGCTCTTGGGGGAATGGTTGATTCTCTGTAAATTATTTTTCATTAAAAACTAATAATGATGATGATGATTATATAAGTACAATTTAAGTAGAGCTGTAGGGCCTTTTGTAAACAGAAGGCCTTCGAAATGCCCTGGTGTATTTTATAATGTACTGGCCCATATCATTGGAGGCTTTTTTAGTTTTAACATTGCAGTGCCTTGATTTGGATTTTGTTCCACACCCCACCCACATAAAAAAATTGAAAAGCAAAATATATTAAAGATGACTTTCTGCTGGCCTGCATATATTCAATTTAACATGAAACGCAAGCTGCACCATACACACATAAAGCATAGATTCATACACCCCCAAAAAAAGTATGCAAATTTCCATGTTACAACATAGAGTAGCATGCATGCAAACAAACAAAGAGCTACAATGTGCTATGTGGTCTGTTTTTGCAGCTCTGGAGGTTATTAAAAAAGGATTTACATACACAGAAGTTCACATAAGTACCACCCCCATCCTTCCTACATGCACATGCACACAATACACATACATATGTGCTTCCCTACACTACTACTACACTAAAATAATCTATTCTGTCAGTATTAGTACAGCTGTGTTCAGGTGCACACTCCTGCTGTACTTTTTCCTCCCTTTTGTTGCTAAAAGCTGAGTGCAGTGTTTGCTCTGTAAGCACTCAGAGAGTTGCCCTGGCTTTCAACTCATAATGCCTTTCTACTTCTAGATAAAGTACAAGATCTTGCAGCCATCACATTTAACAAGACAGAGAAGAAAAGAAAGCAGCAGAGGGCTCAACTCCTGTGATGTATTTCCTCTTCCTCTCCCACTCTCGCTTGCTGTCAGGTGTGGGAGACACTCTGTGTGTGTGTGTGTTTGTGTGTGCGTGCGCGCACGTGTGTGTGCGTGTCAGGTCATGTGTGTCAGGGTGTATGCACACACTGCAGTGTTTGAGGCACTTGTCACAGCAGGGAATGCTCGATAATTGATTTCAAAGTCTACTGCTAGCTGAGGTGATTCTCTTTGCCACCCCCCCCCCCCTCCCCACACACACACACACGCACACATACACACACACCTCCCCTCTATCCTCTTTTCTCTGCCGACAACAATAACAACAATGCCTACTTATGCCATAATAAATGGCTGAGTCGCGCAGCCTTTGTTTACTCATTTGTGACTGTCAGCCAGATGTTGTCTCCTGCACTGTAAGCCCCCACCCTCCCACTTCCTGTTTCCCCAAGCTACCACAGCCATCTTGGATGTCAATGCTATGCCATGTAAGAGCAGCTGTTACTGATATAAAAGGCCTGTTTTTTTGCCGCAAGACATTTAGCACTGACAAACAGTGCATTGTGCCACATATTGTGCTTGAGATAAATGTTGAACTATTTGCGTACAATACTCGCACACTATTAAGTAATTCATCATCAGGGCAATTCAATTTAGGATCGGTGTTTTTACCACAAGGCAGAGAGATGTGGCACTCACTGGTTACTACACTGTCAAATACATCTTTACTGGCAAGATTTGTTTAAAGGTCCAATATGTAATATATTTACTGTAATAAATCCAAAAATGCCCCCAATGTATCATCAGATATTAAGGAAACATGCTAAGTTAAAATACCATCTTTTGTGACAACAATGCTAATGCCAGTATTTTCTCCTTTTGAAATGTCTGTGTGTGTGTTTTGGCCTGTGTGTTGTTATCAACTGCCCAGTTATACAGCCAGGCCGGGTTGCCAGATATACCTGTAAACACGTAAACCCAGAGCGCTACAGCTGGAACGTTAGTACAGCCATGAAAGCAGCAAACAAACCAACAGGATCAACAGAGATAGACTACTGACCTAAAACAAACGCCATGTTTCTAACAGTTGCGTGACCAGAGACGTAACAAACCCGTCCGGGTAAATACTGGAGATGTATTTGAAAGACGGAGACAGCTTTGAGCCCAAAAGGACGCAGAGTTGGCTAATTTCCTCCTGAACAGGTAAACATTAGCTTCAGGCTAATTTATCATGGCTAACGTTACAAGGGACGGGCATTTTATGTCATTTGAACATCCGTGTACTCACATTGAATTATATAGCTCGAGTACCCAAGTTGGTTCCTTGCAAAAACAACCACAGACACAGCCAGTGAAGTGATCCCGACTGGTCCTGGCTAACGCCGCCACGCTAGCCCTGCTAACTGCTAACGTTACCGGAGGACCAGGTAAATGGGCCGCAGCTGTTTACAACATGTAGCCTGTTCAGCGGCCGTAGCCAACAACGGTGAGTTATTTGAAGCCAAGAGAGGGGGCTGTAAATCAGGAAGAAGACCGTGAGTTTGCAGTGTGTTAAGAGATTGTTGCTGGAATTGTAAGCCATTGTAAGGGAGACGTCCCTCCCCAGTATTTTGAATTTGTACTGCAGTAACTATTTTAAACACTAGCTGTCAGTATTACATATTGCACCTGTAACTATATTTTCTGATATTTTAGGCCAAAGAATCCAAAGCTCTATAAGTTTTGAATATATAAAACTCAGTTTTTTCTACTGTTTGCCCAATTTGTTTGTTGTAGGATTAGACTGAACCGAAAAGAGACAGGGAATAGAATGAAGAAATGAAAGCAACACACACACACACGCAAACACACACACACACACACACACACACACACACACACACACACACACACACACACACACACACACACACACACACACACACTAAGACATCCCCATACCCAGCAGATTCATAGTGTCTTTCTCTTAATTGTAAGTCAGTTACATCCTTACCAAACAGGAGCTCAGTCGGACATGGATCTGAAAGTGCAATGGGCAAGTGGGAGGCTCCCAGCTGGGGGCATAATGGGAAAACAGCAGTCCTATGGGGAAATTTGCCCTCATGAATTTTCCCTTTTGTCTTCTGTGCCCAAAACCCTCCTAGTACCACTGACACACTGTACATCCTACATGTATGCAGGATAATAGAAAATGCCCAACAAATTACAAAGTAAAGACTGCAATTAAATTAAGAAAATATATTATTGAGCAGTAAAAATACAGTGCAGCTTGTAAAGCCAGAAAATCTGAGACTGCCTTCCAATGAAAAATGACAGCATTAGTTGTTTGTTCAAATGCCTAAATACAGTGCATGTTTAAGTTTCCATGACAAGGACCTCTAATGGGGCATGTAAATAATGACTCTTGTCTGTCAGGACAAAGGTGGACGCAGCCTCAAAACCTCATAGGATAAGTCTCACAGCCTCCTAAGAAGAGGGTTGGGCTGAATTGATAGGTGTGGGAAACCACCCATTATTGTTTTACCAACAGTCAATGTTGGTTTTCTTTAACTGTGCTAAAAATTATACCCTGAGCTTTACTAAGTAGTAATTCTTTTAACAATTATGGTGAATTAATCTTAATCTTATCAAACCATGTTCTTTCCTGAACTCTAACTAACTAAACTAGTTTGTGTGCCTACACCTAACCAAACCTTAACTTAGAACCATATATGATCAGGAAAATCATTTGATTATTTTTGTGATGGAGAATTTTAGAATGCACTTACGAATGATGTCGGCATGCAGAAAAGTGTTTCATATCAAAGCTGTTATGTGTGGGATGTTTTAAAAAATGGCGTATTTTGTCTTTAATAGAAATATTTGCAGAGCTATGACATTGGAAACGTTTTCAGACCTTGGTACCATCTTTAAATTCTGAAAACTGCATTTACAGAAAAGGCGACAGAGCAACTTTGGCAGGCATCAACAGTCACTGATAATGAACTTCGTCTGAGAATGTAAAGCCGGTTCTTGCTCCAGGGCATCAAACAAATACATGCTAGCAGAAATTGCTGTGGGCAATTACCAAAAAATGCCGATTTTTTACCAAATTATTGCAGTGTTTGCAGTGCCTTTTGAGATTATCCTCTTTAATGTGTTGTCTTAAATCATGTATTCACTGGTTTGCTTTTTAGTAGTCATTTCCAAACTTATGTTTCTTAATAAAATTGCAGATATGAGAAGCCAGCATGTCAGAAACTAGTCAACCCTAGCTTTGTTTGGATGTAGATTACAGTATACTGTAGCACTTCCATGTGGCTTTAGTTAATGAATCACAATATTTAGCCCAGTAAAACCTAAAGCAGACTAGTGAGGCAAACTACAGGTTGAAATGCTTTTAGAGTCAGAGGGATCTGTGAGGGATTAGCCAGCGTTCCCATGTGTTCCAGCTGGGGCTGCCGTAGTGATAGATTGGAGCCGGGATGAGATAGGATGTGGAAGACCGTAGGGGGTAGCAAGAGGACAGGGCTCATCCACAAATCCCTGCCACAGGGCAGGTAAGGGCTGGCAGGCTGTCCCTCTTCTTTTTTTTTGTAAATTTATTTTATTTCATTTTATTTACCTTTTTTTCCTTTTCTTTTCACTTATTAATTTACTTTATTTTGTTATTTTGACTTCCTAGTGTCAAAATAATAAAGTACATATTGTAATGTAAAAATTGTCCTTGTCAGTGTTTTACTGCTGCTGCAGATGGTTAAAGCGTAACTCTCGCCAAAATTCAACTTAGGGTCTTTTTGTGAATGTACCCGAGTCAAACTTTCGTTTAAAAGCATATTTAGGACGGAATCGCCACTTTTAAGATTTACCATATTCTGGTTTTTCGGTCAAATGGCCTTTTGAATGGGAGTGCTAGGGACACTTTTATGCTAGCCTCAAAATTGCTATTTTTAAACCACTAAGAAGGCTCGACACAACATGAGACTTTGCTCCAAGTATCACCAGGGGCTCTACACCTTAATGAAAACATTGACAACATTGGTTGTGTACACAGAGTTTACTAATAAGAAAGGTTTTGAGCAACTCACTGTAGCTGTTGTTCTTCCGGTCCAATAGTCGAGGGAAGAGAGTAAAGATGGAAATCTCCTAAAGCTTAGTTCCATATAAATGCACGGATTATTTGTTGTTTTGTCATTAGTGAAACACAAAAAAGGAGCCTCATATAAGAATGACACTTCCTCCTATGGAGTCTGTTCATTCGCATTCGAAGATCGCCTATTTTTGAAAACAAGTTCCTTCCCGAGACCATTTTGCAGAGCCACCAACTCTGTGGCCAGAGCTTATTGCGCCCAAGACGATTGTGATTGGTTTAAAGAAATGCAAACAACCCAGGACATTTCTTTTCTCCTATCTTGGAATGTATGTGTGGAGGAGCCAGACCTTTCTCCACAGCGCTGTAGAGATAGGTCTGGCAATGCGAGACTTATTCCATTTGTGTATGTGATCTCTGATTGTAAAGGTTAATTTTCCATGTACAGTGTGTTCTACTGTTGACAGCCATGGAATTAGTTTGGGTGGCTTTGGCTGTTTTTCTATGTCCTTGTCTCCTGCTTCATGACCGTCACGCAGTATGTTAAAAAGATGCATGTCCACTGAATTTATCTTTCCTTATAGATAAATAACCAAGGTATTTTCAATTTTCAGTTTCTTTTAAGTCATCAAAATTCTCAATGTCACCAAACTGTTATATATTGTATATATCTGTCTTTTGTTATTATATGGATTGAGAGACCCCATAAGATTACATATTACAAGATCATGATCTTTCACTGACATTAACAAACTGTTGTGTGTGCTGGTTTCCTACAACTTTGGATCTTATTTTTGTAGTTTGGGCTGACATTGCTATATGTAATAAAAAACACTGTAGTTGCCAAGTGAATTGGTAAGATACCATTGATCTGTAACTGTCTTGCTGCTTCCTGTAGCTCTGCGTGGCTTACTGAGAAAGCTTATTTGTTGCTCTAGCTGTCTGTATGGTGTCTTGTTGACTTCTGTCTGTATAGTGTAACCTGTACTAATGTCTTGCTGTTTCCTGTTGCTCTGGTCTAAAATCATCTGGCCGAAGGACTACAGTTGAAAATTAGCTGGCTGGCTAATACTGGCACATTTACAGAAATGTTGATTAATGTGTGTTGTCCTTATAAATAAATAAATAATAAGAATAAGATCTGGGAAACAGTGGGAAGTGGTCAGACAAACAGGCAGAAGTGGGACCAAGTCACTGTTTTGCAAGTCACAAGTAAGTCTCAAGTCCCAAGTCAAGACTAACAAGTCCCAAGTCAAGTCCAAGTCCACGATTTCGCTGCTATAATGTTAGCAGATTGCTGCGTGTAGCCATTTTTTAAAAGCTGAATTATCATCTTGCTTCGGGTTAACAGCAGCTTCGAACGTTCGAAGTTGGAAGCTGTTGCTTCTCCAGCATATTTTGCATATTATTTTTTTCCCTTATTTTTCATCTGTTTTTTGTTGACCACCATATAGTCTTTATACGCAAACAAAATTATCTTTGGTGTCATCATTTCCAACTGGCACTCTGCGACAAAACATAACTTCACTTTTTCATGCGTCTCTCCAGTCTGTGGTCTGTCAGTTTGGCTAAAGTGGATCTGGGAAGTGATGTGTTCATGAAGTATCAGCCCAGTCTGTGAAATGGTGACATTATTGAATCTATTCATTCGTGAACAGGACGCGAATATGTCGTTTTTTTTCGTGTAGTGATTACAAATTTTAATTTAATGTATTTCAATGGGAAGCATATTTCGTGATCACAGCACTACAAGGTTAGGGAGTAGTATGAAAAGCAGAAAATCAGCATAGGGAGGTAGGTCGGGGTGGTGGATGGGTCAAACAACACCCTGGAGACCGTCGATCACGTCCTGCATGTGGCAGTTCCTTTCCGCGTTATTCTCTTCCTAACCACAACCGTCCCGTTGTTGTCGGTGTGTCCAGCGTGTGACGGTTCCTTTCCCAGTTTTTCTTTTCCTAACCTCAACCGTCCCGTTGTTGTGGCGTTTCATGTCCCCGTTGTTGTGTGCCACAGAGACCGCGGATCGTGTCCCCGTCTGGCGGTCCGTCCAGTTGTTGTCGCGGGCGTGTGGCATTTAATTTCCCTGCTGTGGCCGCGTGTGGCGGACCGTCGGTTAAAACTACTTTTAAATGTACACATGTTCCACCAAAACAAGTTCCTTCCTGAGATTCTCCTCCAGCGCGCTTCGGAGGAGGGTCTGGCAAAGCTAGCTATTTTCACTGAAGTGAAATAACGAGTCATTGGTGTTAAAGTCCAAGTCAAGTTGTAAGTCTTTTCCGATTTTCCTGAGTAGAGTCTAAAGTCATCAAATTTCTGACTCGAGTCTGACTCGAGTCCAAGGCATGTGACTTGAGTCCACACCTCTGCAAACAGACATGCTAAATGAACCCCAAGGTTAGACTTATTTGGAAGAGATAACAAAGCTTATGAAATGATAAAGTTATTACCCAAACGGCTTTGCTTTATTTTGATGTCCTTTTGATCATGGTCCTCCTATTTCTCATCCCATCACTTTTTCACCATCATTTCAATGGTAATGAGATTGAATTGATGATTAAAAGGTATAGTCTTATTTGTGATAATATTACATTGAATATTGCATAGTCTGTGCTTGGCACTGACAGAAATGTTGACCCTCAGGAATTTGAGATGAAAGTTTCCCTTCACTGTTCTGCCATGGAGTATCATTGAGGTGGATAAAGTATGTAACATCCATGTTTGGGCAATTATCTATGGGATTAAGAGAAGTGCATAACAAATAACAGGCCTTTGGTCATTTTCAATTGAATTTTCTCCTTGTGT
>CM042334.1:30529465-30546965 GCA_023566125.1 Zingel zingel
GGATGCTCATAAGTGTACCTGGTACCAGAGCACCCTAGGCCAAAGGTCAATGATCGATTTTATAATCGTTTCATCTGATCTGAGGCTGTATGTTTTGGACACTCGGGTGAAGAGAGGGGCGGAGCTGTCAACCGATCACCATCTGGTGGTGAGTTGGGTCAGGGGGTGGGGGAAGACTCTGGACAGACCTGGTAAGCCCAAACGGGTAGTGTGGGTAAATTGGGAACGTCTGGAGGAGGCCCCTGTCCGACAGACTTTCAACTCACACCTCCGGCGGAGCTTTTCGTGCATCCCTGTGGAGGCTGGGGGCATTGAACCCGAGTGGACAATGTTCAAAGTTTCCATTGCTGAAGCTGCGGCGAAGAGCTGTGGTCTTAGGGTCTTAGGTGCCTCAAGGGGCGGTAACCCACGAACACCGTGGTGGACACCGGTGGTCAGGGAAGCCGTCCGACTGAAGAAGGAGTCTTTCCGGGATATGTTATCCCGGAGGGCTCCGGAGGCAGTTGCAAGGTACCGAAGGGCCCGAAGGGCTGCAGCCTCTGCCGTGAAAGAGGCAAAGCAGCGGGTGTGGGAGAAGTTCGGAGAAGACATGGAGAAGGACTTTCGGTCGGCACCAAGGTGCTTCTGGAAAACCGTTCGCCACCTCAGGAGGGGGAAGCGGGGAACCATCCAAGCTGTGTACAGTAAGGATGGGACGCTGTTGACCTCAACTGAGGAGGTAATAGGGCGGTGGAAGGAGCACTTTGAGGAACTCCTAAATCCGACTAATACGCCCTCTATGGTAGAGGTAGAGCTGGAGGATGATGGGGGATTGTCGTCAATTTCCCTGGTGGAAGTTGCTGAGGTGGTTAAACAACTCCACAGTGGCAAAGCCCCAGGGATTGATGAGATCCGTCCGGAAATGCTTAAAGCTCTGGGTGTGGAGGGGGTGTCTTGGTTGACACGCCTCTTCAACATTGCGTGGAAGTCTGGGACGGTGCCTATGGAGTGGCAGACCGGGGTGGTGGTTCCCCTTTTCAAAAAGGGGGACCAGAGGGTGTGTGCCAATTACAGGGGTATCACACTTCTCAGCCTCCCCGGTAAAGTCTACTCCAAGGTGCTGGAAAGGAGGGTTCGGTCGATAGTTGAACCTCAGGTTGAAGAGGAACAATGCGGATTCCGTCCTGGTCGTGGAACAACGGACCAGCTCTTTACTCTCGCAAGGATCCTGGAGGGAGCCTGGGAGTATGCCCAACCGGTCTACATGTGCTTTGTGGATCTGGAGAAGGCGTATGACCGGGTACCCCGGGAGATACTGTGGGAGGTGCTGGGGGAGTATGGGGTGAGGGGTCCCTTCTCAGGGCCATCCAATCTCTGTACGACCAAAGTGAGAGCTGTGTCCGGGTTCTCGGCAGTAAGTCGGACTCGTTTCAAGTGAAAGTTGGCCTCCGCCAGGGCTGCGCTTTGTCACCAATTCTGTTTGTAGTATTTATGGACAGGATATTGAGGCGTAGTCGGGGTGGAGGGGGGTTGCAGTTCGGTGGGCTGGGGATCTCATCGCTGCTTTTTGCAGATGATGTGGTCCTGATGGCATCATCGGCCTGTGACCTTCAGCACTCACTGGATCGGTTCGCAGCCGAGTGTGAAGCGGCTGGGATGAGGATCAGCACCTCTAAATCGGAGGCCATGGTTCTCAGCAGGAAACAGATGGAGTGCCTTCTCCAGGTAGGGAATGAGTCCTTACCCCAAGTGAAGGAGTTCAAGTACCTTGGGGTCTTGTTCGCGAGTGAGGGGACAATGGAGCGGGAGATTGGCCGGGGAATCGGCGCAGCGGGTGCGGTATTGCATTCAATTTATCGCACCGTTGTGACGAAAAGAGAGCTGAGCCAGAAGGCAAAGCTCTCAATCTACCGGTCAGTTTTCCTTCCTACCCTCACCTATGGTCATGAAGGCTGGGTCATGACCGAAAGAACAAAATCCAGGGTACAATCGGCCGAAATGGGTTTCCTCAGGAGGGTGGCTGGCGTCTCCCTTAGAGATAGGGTGAGAAGCTCAGTCATCCGTGAGGAGCTCAGAGTAGAGCCGCTGCTCCTTTGCATTGAAAGGAGCCAGTTGAGGTGGTTCGGGCATCTGGTAAGGATGCCCCCTGGGCGCCTCCCTAGGGAGGTGTTCCAGGCACGTCCAGCTGGGAGGAGGCCTCGGGGAAGACCCAGGACTAGGTGGAGGGATTATATCTCCAACCTTGCCTGGGAACGCCTCGGGATCCCCCAGTCGGAGCTGGTTAATGTGGCTCGGGAAAGGGAAGTTTGGGGTCCCCTGCTGGAGCTGCTACCCCCGCGACCCGATACCGGATAAGCGGACGAAGATGGATGGACGTATCCGGTTATAAATGACTCAACGCGCTACTTCATATTCCAGGCCTATAGGCGGCGATGTTTCTGCTACAGAAATTAACCAAAACACGGAGAAGAAGAGTTAACTTCCCATCATAACATGACTAGCTAGACTAACGTTCTCTTAATACATCCATGGACTATAATAACTTTCACCACTCCTCATTTTATAAAGGCCTCCGCAAGGAAACGTGTCTTTGTTTACATTGTATAATGTGCTGTTGGATTGCTTTTTATTTTGCAATTCTGTCTGCCATCAGACATGATTACAGTGTGCTAGCTGGCAGAGCTAACGTTAGCGCTGCTAACTAGCTAACATCGGCAGTCAAACAAACATCAGTGATCCAATGTCTTTTTGATAATCTACACGTTTTTCTTGCAGTAGCTTTTCTACAATAAGCCGTGGTAAAAGTTACTATAATCTGTTCAAGGAGTTGATAAGCAGACAGATTAGCTAGCTAGCTTCCACTTTATAAACAGCTAGCTAACCATAGCAGCTAACGTTAACGTTACGTCGCTGCTGTAGCGGCCAGCTACTTTAGCGGCCAGCTACTTTAGCTATTTTTAACGTTAGCTACATAATGTTAGCAATATATCTTATATATATGTAGAATCCAGGACCGGTAGAGCAGAGGGAAGTGTCAGGGAGCAGAGACAAACTATTTATTTAGCTAGATGAAGTGAGCTGGTTTGACCATTGAGCTAGGATATGCTCGCTTAGCTTCACCGCTTCACTAGCGCAGGGCTGCGGGTGAGAGGTCGAGGGGTGTGGCGATGACATCATCGATACGATAAAAAGCCGGCTTCACCATCCAGACGAAGCCAAAAGAGAGACGTTTTCGAATTTTTTCACCCTGGGACCCGGTTTCAAAAAAGTGCGTTTTCAGGCAGTGTGTTTACTGGATTTGTGTGGACGACGGGCCCAAATGATGCTAAAACTCTTTAAAACCAATACTCTTTTCCGTGTGGACGGCCCATAAGTAAAAGAAATCTTTAGTAAAGTAAGGTGAAGAATAATGATTACTTCATTAATAGTGATTAATTGACATATATTAAAGGAGTCTGGACAGATATGCATGCAAACTGCAACTTGACTAGATGGCAGAGGCATACAACCGCAAGGAAGTAATTCTAGTTGTTGTTTTTTAAACAGCAATGCACATGTGCAGGAGGCCGCACAACTCAAGCAATCCAAAATGAGAGAAATGGTGGCATAACTGTCTTTAAAATGAAGTTCAGTATATAGCCAATGAATGAATTGCAAATTACTGGGCACTAATGGGTTTGACTTATTTTTTGACTCCTATTTCTTTCACACTCACACACACACACACACACACACACACACACACAATGATATTCACTGATATTCACACACACACACACTGACTGATTCTTTGCATATGACTTAATAACATGAGCTCATCTCTATTTGCTAAAGTTGCTAAATAAACCTAACCAACCAACACTCAGGCATCAATACACCCGCATACACACACACGAACCACAGTATCAGTCATGGGGCAAGCCAGCTGGCAGCCAGGGCAGCCCCACATCACCATTACCATAGGAATCTTCAATCACTGGAAAATGCTGGTAATGGAGTAGTGCTAGAGAGAACGTGTGTGTGTGTGTGTGTGTTTACATGAATGAGTGAGTGCAGTAATGTGGCAAGGGAGAGAAGGAAAAAAGAAAGAAAAGGAAGTTGAGCATGAGAATAGAAGAGGGAAAAGAAAAGTGTTTGTGCAGTCTGTGTTTATTTGCAGTGTGGTGCGTTTTTAAAGCTGAAGAGAGAATTACAACATGTTCTTTCTTTACCCATGACTCTAAAATTAAGCTAATGTATAATACATTACTCTCCTCTTGTCTATCCCTCTCTCCTCCTTCGCCCTCCTTGCTCTATCCCTCCATCTTTGCATTCCCTCATCCGCGTATCCTTCCAAGGTTGATTTTATCTTCCTTTAAGACCAATGGGATGAGCATTTCATGCATGAAATGACTAGTCTGGGTCCCCTGGTACCTCTGTGCTGCACGCACACATGCATGCGCACACACACACACACACACACACACACACACACACACACACACACACACACACACACACACATACACACACACACACACACATAGAATCCAGTGATGTACATACATCCTAGTGTTATGGATTTAATGATTTCCCCGGAGCGAGCATTAGACAGACGACATGTATGTAGCACCAACTATATCAACTGTGGTTCCCTTGACCTTGCAGATTATTGCTGTCCTCGGCAGCATGAAGTAGTGTGTGTGTGTGTGTGTGTGTGTGTGTGTGTGTGTGTGTGTGTGTGAGACTGTGTTCCTGTGTGTCTTTTCTTTAAGTGTGTGTATACATTATCCTCAATTAGAGTGGATGGGTCCAATATTGATCTGTTTCATAGAAACATGCTTGATCTCTCACACTCACAGCTGAACTACAGGTTCAGTAGAAAAAGGCTCTTCACCATTTGAACCTGCATGGAAGAACCACACACTTTGTTCTTGGCGTCTGTTCACACAGACATTGCACACATAGCCTACTGCTAGACTCAAAGGAACTCTTTCAAGTAATAGCAATCCATACATCTGCTTATACTTCTTGAACTTTGTATAACTTCAGATCTTGATTCAAATTCAACACGTTAAAGTTGCATTTAAGTTTTTCTTCAGTATAAAAATAATCTAGAAGATTGTTGAAGATATTTAGCAATACCAATATATATATATATATATATATATATATATATATATATATATATATATATATATATATATATATATATATATATATATATATATATACATACAACAAACAAAAAGGTGCAGACTGAACATAGCCTGAGGCAACTTCAGGTGTACCAGTACAACTTTATAATAATGGTACATGAATTATCATGAATTCATGCATGAAAAAGCATGAACTGTCAGTAACGTACAAGGATTAATAGTATCTCATACATGACTTAATGCAGGAACAATATGTTAATTCATGCAATAATTAATGTATTTCAGTTATCATGATTTCTGATTTATTAATGATGTTCATGTCTTCTTCATAGGTAAATCTGTAATTAAAGTGTTAAACAAACTGAGTTGTAGTGTTGTAATCATGATTAACTAAACAGGACTTCTTCATTACTTCATCATGTTTGTGGCCCTTCAAATAATGTGCTCACCTGGTCCATCTTTAACATTGATAAATAAGATATGATTAATGGTGGCATATGCAGCAATCATCTTTGTGACCCCTCAAATAAAAATAAAAAGTCAAGACATTTCTGGTGTGCAAACACTTAGAAGTTAGTAACAAGTAAAATATCCTATTTGTGTGAGTATTGTTCTTAGACATTACTGTTTAAGTGCCTTATGTTGTTGTGAATAAAGCAACTACAAAAATGTATCTGCAGAATACTGTATTGTGCAAATGTAGTGACCTCAGGATCATTTTGCCAACCCACTCCTTTAAATACATATATGTAACTTTCAGTTTGTGTTGATTCTAGTGGGCCCTTTGGACTAAAGCTGTAGTGTTTTAACCACACCTGCTGTCGTAAAGCTCTTTTCTTTACGGTGCTGTATTTCCCACTGCAGATTACTGAGTTAGTGTTACCAGGAGGTCATATAGTCGCAATGAATATTTTGCTCAGAAAGAAAATCATTCATTTACAATAAGAGAGTACGTTACAGATGCATCGTTGCATTGTAAATATATGTTATGAATGAAATAGACATATTACATACATAAGGGCCAATTCTGGGACGTTTTTGAATCATTTACAATCCCGTGATTGTCTTCATCTGTTGAAAGCCTGACCGAGTGTGACTCGGGTTTCATCCGTCGTCTTCCACTCTCCTTTTCAGCTTTTAGTTGTTCTTCGTTTAATGTCCTTCTTTCCTGTGATGGCCATGCCCCAGTATCAGCCATAACTACAGCAGATAACTTCTAAAATAAAATTAAAATACAATTAGGCCTATATAAAGACATCTCCTGCTACCTTTTACCCAGATGGATACACTAACACAGGCTTTTCTGGTGTTACAGTGAAATCTGTGTCCTGTCAGAATGTGAGCTCTGTGGCGCCGTCTACCTGCCGTAAATCATTTTATGACTTTGTGGGAAAAATCTGACAGTTGCTGTTACAGGTCATTTATGATCATGAGATGGAACAATACACAGTTTCAGAAACATTTAAAAGTTACATATAGTCACTTTAAATATGGACCAGGTCCACACTTTATATGAATGGTCAAAAACATGATGAAGTAATGAAGAAGTAATGTTTAGTTAACAATGATTACAACACTACAATTTGTAAGAATATATGTACACTGCTGTTACTGGTCAGTTTTGAAGAAGACATAAACATCATTAATAAATCATGAATCATGATGATTCAAATACCTTAATTGCATTACTTAGCATTGTTCCTGCATTAAGTCATGCATGAGATACTATAAATCGTTGTAAATTACTGATAGTTCATGAAGTACTACATGAATGAATTCATGTTTTTTCATGCATGAAGTCATGCATGAATTCATGATAATTAATGTACCATTATTATAAAGCATTACCGGTGTGGCTTGTTTGGTTGTTGCAATAGGAGGAGGGATCATTTGTCGATGTCACACATTTTTTAGGCTACAACATTTTTTGTCACATACAGCAAACATCTCCTCACTATCTGCTAGCTGCCTGTCCCCTGAACACACTGTAAAAAACATCTCCTCACTAGCTGCCTGTCCCCTGAACACACTGTAAAAAAACATCTCCTCACTATCTGCTAGCTGCCTGTCCACTGAACACACTGTAAAAAACATCTCATCACTATCTGCTAGCTGCCTGTCCCCTGAACACACTGTAAAACACATCTCCTCACTATCTGCTAGCTGCCTGTCCCCTGAACACACTGTAAAAAACATCTCCTCACTATCTGCTAGCTGCCTGTCCCCTGAACACACTGTAAAAAACATCTCCTCACTATCTGCTAGCTGCCTGTCCCCTGAACACACTGTAAAAAACATCTCCTCACTATCTGCTAGCTGCCTGTCCCCTGAACACACTTTAAAAAACATCTCCTCACTATCTGCTAGCTGCCTGTCCCCTGAACACACTGTAAAACACATCTCCTCACTATCTGCTAGCTGCCTGTCCCCTGAACACACTGTAAAAAACATCTCCTCACTATCTGCTAGCTGCCTGTCCCCTGAACACACTGTAAAAAACATCTCCTCACTATCTGCTAGCTGCCTGTCCCCTGAACACACTGTAAAAAACATCTCCTCACTATCTGCTAGCTGCCTGTCCCCTGAACACACTGTCAAAAACATCTCCTTACTATCTGCTAGCTGCCTGTCCCCTGAACACACTGTAAAAAACATCTCCTTACTATCTGCTAGCTGCCTGTCCCCTGAACAGGAGAAGTTAGCTAGAGGAGAGCATGGAAGGGAGGGGGAGGGGACGGGATGAGGAGAAGGGAGGGGCGAGATAGCCTTCGTTTTGTTTGATAATACTTTGAACGTCAACAACAAGTGATGTCACCCAACATGGCTTAGAGCACCTTTAACTTATTCTGAACATATTTCTTTCAATGTCAGAACTTCATGAAGCTGCTTCTACTTTCAAGGTTCTTTTTTTCATCTCTCTCTATATATGCATATTTCCTGTATCCCACAAGTTGTATGTGGCAAACACAGTCAACAGTATAACATGTTAAACAATGTGGACAGAGGCATATGGTGCTCTCCCAGTCTAATGCAGAGTAATGGAGTTGCCTTTGTTTCCTGTTGTTTCATTCTGATTTAACCAATATTTGTACCTTTTTTAATAATTCAGTGGGTTTCCTCCCTGTTGCAAAGCGCTAGGCCTTAAATCTACATTTATAATAGAACATATTTATGCTAATCTAATTGTTTTACAGTTAGCTGGCTTTGTAGTGCTTAGTCTCCGTAATAAACAGGCGACACGAGGAGAAGTCGGCACAAAGCTTAGCGACCCCTCCCCATCCCCCCAGCAGCCCCACGGGAATCCTCCCAAAGCAGCTGTTGACAGAGGCGAGGAAAGGTGATTCCTGGCGGGGGAGAGTGGCACATTTCCAATCTCACATAAGAACGGGCTTTGAAGCAAACCGTGCACCATACCGCGTTCACATTATACTATTTGTGTTTCGTGGGAATTCAAGTTAAGGCCTTAATGCTGGCAGCTGAATGCCAAGTTGATTCTCTTGCACTGAGGCACTTTTCGGATTGTGAATGATTGCTCAAAAGCCTCTTACTAGAAGAACAGCTTTTCAGTAGAATACATTGAATATCTGCCGATTCTTGGAGATTGTCTGTTGCCATGTTGTTTGAAGGTAAATATGGTGCAAAATGTGAGCGCTTGTAGAATACAACAAATCTGAACTTGTATGTTAAATTTTGCACTTGTAAAAATTTTTCACACACTTGTATTTTGAATGTGAAGTCACAGAAAAAAATATTCACAAATGTGTAGATTGATATTTACATAAACACAATGCCAGCTGCAAACTCTCTCGCATCACGATGTGGCAAATCTACACGCCTTGACTTTTGCAACACTTATACACGATACATTTGGTGCAAAACTAATATGTACCTGTGGACTTACCCCAAATTTCCACCAACTGCGGAACGTCTGCGGATCCGCTCCTGAACGGCGGCGGAGTCATTAGGTTTCCATTAAAGTCAATGTGTGTATTTTCACTGACTGAAGAATGGCTGCGTTCCGACTCCGTCCCAGCTCCGGCGGTCTCAGCCCTCCGGAGCAGAGACGCAGAGCTTCGCCGGAGAGCTCCGCAGCAATTCAGCACAGGGCAGATAGTGTGGGACAGGAAGTCGAGCACAGAAACAAAATAAACATCTGGTTAATTTTCAAAGTAAAATCCACCTTGATCACGGTGGATCATATTTCCCTCCACTACACCTTGAAAACGTCATAATGGAGACAGGCCTGAAGTCGGAATGGAAACAATGTGGTTCTGTTTATAAAAACTACATCCTGTTATATTGCGCGATCATACGTGAATTTGTGAGATCTCGTGGGTCCTCGTGACTACAGCTGTCAGTCATGGCCACAGCCGTTCCGCAACAAATCCGGACCTGGTGGGTATTGACGGATGGCGGAGCACGGAGCCGACACACAGGCGAGCCGATCCGCAGCCGTTCCGCAGTTGGTGGAAATCAGTTGGAATAGAAAAAATGGAAGAAAAGTTAAATTAAAAATTTCAACTGATATTCATCACATTCCAAAACACTGACAGCGTTTGATCACTTGTGGAGGTTCTACAAATATTAATTACCGGAGCTTCAGCATATGCCTCACGGTAGGTTAGGCAGGCACAGAATTCATTTTATAGTCAATGATGCAAAGACTTTGCGATCATATTTAAGCAATAGCTCATGACTTTGCGTCAGGCCAAATAATGCCTCTTAGCTGTGATATAATCACAACATATCACAGACTACAGTGAACTATTGCTTTTATAAAACTGTTATCAAGTATGGCAATATGAAAGTTATAGTCCCAATCTAAATTAAATATATTTTTATTGATAAATAATCATGTTCACAATAAATATAGGCCCTCCTGGGCTGGCTACCTGCACACACCGAGGCGGGTGCTATGGAACACAGCGCAGGTTACAATAAGCCCAGTTCAGACTGATGATTCTCGATGAGACAAGTTGAAACTTACAACGACTTGCAATGCGCCGGTCCGCAATTTTCTGAAACCTGGCAGTTTACACCAATGGTACGAGACAAGACGGTGTATCGTCTCCATAGCAATGACTCTCTATACTTCCCTTCTAATTCTAGACTTTTTCAGGCGTTTTTGGACCTGGACATAATTTGTAGCGTCTTAAAATATGAATGAGGATAGAGATAGTAAGAAAACGTTTTATTTCTCTGATTCAATGCTTTGTTCTAACACTGCTCCCGCTCTTCAGTCACTTTCTATCTCGCTCAACCGTGCTCGTTGAGCCTCCATCTATCTCTGCCATTTCAACAAGTTGACAGTTTGTAACATACAAATAAAATGTATTATGGATCATTTCTATAGTTTGTAGCTGACTTTACCAGCTGACTTCGCTATGGGCTGTTGAAACAGGTGACGTCCCTTACGTACTAAAACCAGCCTTTGGCGTATTGACAAGCTGAGTAGCAGACAACGCCATCAGCTAGCTTGAGTCAAACTAATACAGGCCAGTTAAGACTGCTGCAACTTTTACCTGCAATCTTCCTTTCGTTGCAAATCTTTGGTCTGAACTGGGCTTTAGCCTACCCTAGCAGCTAGCACATGCTGTTTATTTTGCTTAATGCTGAAGAAAGGCACACACTAACACAAACAAACAAACTGAACGAGACCGAAATAGACCAACAACTTAGCAATCGAGGCAGCGGTAGAACATCAACTTTGTTTTCTATAAGGCAAAATTACTGTTTTGCCAATGGAGTCTGGTGGCTTTGAAGAGAGCATAAATAAAGGCTTCAGTTTCTACAATACTGTTGCTTGGTCAGCGGCTCTCAGCGTCGGATACCGTTTAGCGTCTGTATGGAAAGCTTGACCGTGGCGCTGTGAGATGACGTAGTATTAAGAGCAACAACGGTAGCAAGTAGTATGAGAGACCTAAAATCTGCTTAAGGAGGTTGGTTAGCGTGGTGGATGGGTCAAACAACACAGGACTTGTCTTTCACCCAAGAGACTGCGGTTCGTGTCCCGGTCGTGTCTTGTTCTTGTCCCGCCTGTCACTGAAATGTACATTTTGTAACCTCACCCACGATCAATAAAAAGTGACGCCAATAGTCCCGACCCAGTGTCAAAAGGTGACGGCAAGAGTCACGACTAAGCGCGTCTAAATATGACACCAAAGGGCTAGACGTGAATCTTAAGAGTGTCTAATAGTGACACCAAGAGTCCCGCCCCAGAGCTTCAAAAAGTGATGCCAAGAGTCCCGGTCAAGCGCGTCTAATTATGATGCTAAAGCAGACTTTTTGCATCAATAACAAACACCAAAGGCACCTGGGATGGGAGTGAGAATGTGTGAGAATGAGTGAAAATGTGTTGCAGTTTCCTGACCAAAAGGACTGTCTGACTGCAAGGTAATACGGTGAAAATATTCTAAATATAGCATATACTTAATGGGATAGTTCTTATTATTTGAACATCTTCCCTTTGTGGCACCAGCTATCAGTTTGTTAGTCTTACGTTTTTTCAGACAAGGAGTGATACTTATTGTGTAAAGGAATTAGAGGTCATAGACGTTTTATATGGTTATTATATCACTAATATGAACAATCAGGTTGCTTGATTTGAGCCGCCCATTTTATAAATGTACATAACCTATATGGACTCTACAGGTTGAAATGAATTTGGCACTTATTTTGCGTGCATCCACCTACGCTGAGCCATGCATCTTTTTTCTTACACCACCACCACCTTTATTCAGTAATTCCCCCGGTATTTTGATGTGGGAGCATTTTGTTGTCGAAGGATAGAGATAACACTTCATGCCTCAAGGGTCATACACCTGTTCGGCCTCTTTGGTGCTGCAATATCTCCATATTGCTTTAAAATCTAACATATAAACATGGTTACTATCTGACCACTCACTCTGCTAATAGCTTTTGTAAGTTACATTCCTCATTCCCATGTTGTTCCTGTGATTTTGCCCATCTCCAGTAAGTTTCTGTGTATGTCAGCCTGTGTCCCTCTCTTCCCTTCCCTGGCTCCCCCTCCCTCGCCTGGAAGAGTGTGTAATTTACATTTGTGTCTAAACTTGTGCAATTATTTATATCTCAAATCTGGCATCTTCATCACAAGCAGGAGCCTTGAGGTTCAAGGTTGTTGCAGGGGATCAAAGCTCTACTGGTCGGCCAGCTTAGCCGGTTAAACTGACAGAAGCAGGCAGACCCACCTAACCAGCTGTCCCGGTTAGAGAGCCAAAGGAGAGGTGCAGGTGGACAGAGGAAGCTAAAGAAGAAGGGAGGGATAGTGGAAAAGTGAAGGGACGAAATGAAAGGATGGAATAAGGCAGGAAGCAAGTCAGAGCTAACAAAATAAACAAAAATGCTAATGAAAGCTAAGGAGGGGATACATTGAAAAAATATGTTAGTGGAAAGAGGGATGAGTTATCAGAAGAAAGAAGAGAGAAAACAAAGGGGGGAGAAGAGGAAAGGGGGATAAGACAAAAGATAAAAAGACAGGAGGGGTTTGGTAAGACACATGGAGGCGTTAGGAAAGATGAAAAAGAGTGATTCTTAAGATTAGCAAGTATGACAAATATAGAGTAAAGGACATATAACGAGGTGCAGAAGAGGAGAAGAAAGAAAGCAAGAAGGAAGGAATAAGTTGTGGTTAAAAAAATGAAGGTAGGGTTTTGGAGCAGACAGAAATAATGGAAAGAGAAAATAGAGGAGGATTGATTGAGCGGAAAGAATATACTAGAAAAGGAGGAAGAGAATGAAAGGAAGGTAGAGGTGAAGATGCTGTTGGTAGGATTGCAAAGGCAGAACAGTGGCAGGAGAAAAATAAGAAGGTTAGAAAAAAGCAGCAGTAGTTACAAAGCAAAGAGTCAAGTGAACTGGAGACGTGAAAGTAAACTGTAGCAAAGTGAATCAAGGATGTGAAATCATATTGAGGCCAAGTATTGTTTGAAAAATTCTTCACACACTCACATACTCGCACACTGGATCTCATGTGGTCTTGTCTGTAGGGGAATCAGCAGCAGTCCCAGGTAGCTGTTACTATGTTTTAACATATGGCCTGGAGCCAGTGTATCGACAGTCAGAGGTAGAGGTGGGACAGGAGCATGCTCACACACATACCATGCTGTACTGGGGATATCACTAGTTAAAGGTTAATTTCACTATTTACTAAGAATTAGACAGAGCTACTTATTTTAAGTGGATAGGTACTAGTCATCTGCTTTCTAGTCACTAGTGATAATACCAGACGCAACAGCGCACCTGGTATTATCGTTATTAGTGTTATGACAAACTTGCTACACAATTTGCGTTGCAACGGATTGCCACTGACTTCAGACGCCGTACTCTCAGTTGGGGTTTTATTGTGAACGGTAGAAACGGAAGAAGTGAAGCTTGTTGTCACCATGGATGTATCAGGAGAGACTTCGTTGCGGATATGCAAACATTTATTTGTAAGTTACAGCACATACTGCAAAGCCATTAAATCTCTAAACAGCTCTCCATCTTTGTACCAGCGCCTTATGGAAAAAGGATCCCCTAAGGTACCTGTATAAACTGTCCATCTCCTCACACTGCTTTTCTAATATTACTTTTCATGCCACCCATATTAGTGGCATTTTATCTATTTATTGCAAAGTTGTTGTTGTTTTTTATCTGCCTGTGTTAAGTGTGATCCCATGTGGGATACCATATGTGTATACATTAGCTATATGTTTTTGTTGTTGTATTGTGTTGATGTCCTGTCATGAGCACACTGAAGCAAATTCCTAGCAACTTACACCGAGTTGTATGGCAATAAAGTATTGAATCTTGAAAGTAAGTACATACATAAACTTTGGAGATTAGACTCCATCGTAAAAGGGGTATATATATTTCTAAGGTTTCGAAAAACCCCAAATGGAGTCTAGACACTGGTGGTGGTGACTAAAAACCTGTAGACCGGATGAAAAACCAAAAGGGAGCCGTCAGCTTGTTTTACTTTAGATTCCTTCCTTTGTATCCGTACAACATGTGTATCTGACGTTTAATGCACCATCCATTGTTTCAGTGCGCTATTCGGCCATTATGCAAATGTGTCAATACAGCTGTGGAGAAGTGTACCAATGTTAATCGGACCCATTCCTGGCGAATAAAGGGGGGTGTTTTTGTGAAAAGCAACACCAAAAACCCATCTATCAGGTTTCTGAATGTTATTCTACAGGAGTAAAACATAGCAAAAACAATGACAGAATAATTAAAAAAGTGTAATCACAATGTTCGCGGTTCTACTGTTAAGAAGCCCAAGTTAGTGATCTCACTTTTACTCTTTGAGGCAAGGGGAATTGTTTGCATATGTTTAAGTGGGCTGTAGTGCTTCTTATGTTAATTTTGCATTATATGCATAATATCATACCTACTATACATAAACATGTATGTACACAGGCTTCCACTGTGCTTCAACAGTCAGTAATAACTTCTTTCACTTTTTTATCAGTGCAGCACTATGCTAAATAAAGATACAGTCAGACCTGCTTATGTGTGTGCCAAGTAAGAGCTGCTTTATTAGGTTGCCGTTTACAGCGGTGTGTGGGTGTGCACGTGCGTGTGTTAATACTGGAGGGAAGGTTAGTGAGCATAATTGAATCATATTACTTCCTCCACATGGCTTGTCAGGCCCTTTTTATGACTTGGAGTTAATCCATAAGGATGCTTAACATTGATTTAGCCATGCATTGATAAGTTATGCCAGGATGCAGAATGGCAAAAAGCTCTCTGAACATTAATATCGCAAAACAAACAAACAACTCTTTATCAACCACTGCAAAGTTGCTGCTGTCACGGAGCACAGTGGACCCAAAAGCACGACTCAGAGCAGATGGTAAAAGGTAATGGAGCTTTAATGTACAGAGTACAATCACAGGCGAAGGTAACAAAATCGGCAGGCAAAAGACATGGTCAAAATACGGACTAGAAATCTACAAAAACACTGGGACGGTAACACGAGGGATAAGACTGGAGAGTGAGACACACAAGGTACTACAACAATCTGACAAATGACAAAAGAAACAAGGTGAATAGCTGTATATGCACTGGGACAGGGGAAGACGATTACACATAGGTGACACACATTAGGGTGAGATGGTGTAGTGAGTAACAGCATTAAACAGGAAGTCAGGGAAACAAACAAAACATGAACTAAGAGCGGGAACTGGATGTGACAGCTGCTGTCTAATAAACGAATGAAAAAGAAATACAGCAGAAGCAATAACCCAACCCTGCCCAGTCTCTCTTCATCAAAGCTCTTTTTGTGAGATGGCATCACATAATGCAAGGTAGATGTCTGTTTTCAGTCAATCTTTGCACCATCGTCTCTAAAGTATGTGTTGCCAGTTCTACCTAAACATCCCTGAATATGTAATAATGCCAGGTTTCCTATTGCATAGGTTTATATTAAACCATTTTACAAGGCTGTGGATACTGCAGCCATTGTGTAAATCTCTGCTGTAGTTAGCTAAGATGCTGTCCTAGACACATTATTCTCCAGATGACTGGCTGGTAATAGGAAACCAAAGCAGCTCATCCATGGGCTTTTATTGGCCTTTAAGATTTTCATCAGCAGTTATTAGTAACAGTGCTGACCAATCCACTGCTTGGCTTGATGGGCTGTGAAGTCTTTATTTGCTCCTTTGGATTGCTTGATGACGAGCGCAAGACGTTTTTGTTTCCGCTCAGTGTGTTGCTGTAGTAGAAATGGCTCTGGATGGACTGTACTTTTAATATTTTAGGCATTTAGCTGACAACATTATCCAAGGTGCTGCTCAGCAGTGAGTGAGGCTGTACAATGAGCTTTGGTCAGGACAACAACATACTCATGAATGTCAGCAAAACTAAATATATGATTGTGGACTTTGGGAAGAAGCAGTGAAGGAAGTACGCCCCCCTTAATATCAACAGGTCATCAGTGGAGAGGGTGGACAGCTTCAAGTACATTGGTGTCCACATGATACATGCCATTGTTCATCATACCAACTGCTATAATTATTTATTAAATCATTTACTGTATTTCTGTGTCCCAACCGGCAGCGGCAGATGACCACCCACCAAGTGTCAGGTTCTATCCGAGGTTTCTGCCTCTTTAAGCAAGTTCTTCCTCACCACTGTCACACTAAATGTTTGCTCTTGGGGGGACTTGGGAGTCTTTGTAAATTATAGATTGTGGTCTAGACCTTCTCTGTCTGTAAAGTTTCAAGAGATAACTACTCTTATGATTTGACATTATAAATAAAATTGAATTGAATTGAATAACCGAGGGTCTGAGCTGGGGCCTCCATCCTGATTCAGTGGTGAGAAAGGCAAGGCGGAGATTGTTTCACCTCAGAGGTCTAAGGAAATTCCGTGTATCCCCTTAAATACTGAGCAATTTCTACTTCTGCATCATTTAGAGCGCCCTGATGGGGAGCATCAATGCCTGATAAGGAAACAGCACCGGGCAGGACCATAAGGCCCTGCAAAGAGGATCGTTTGGCTGAACATATAATAGGCGGTGTCCCTTCCCTGCCTAAAGGATATTTACACCAGGCATTGCAAGAAAATGGCTAAGACTTTTTCTATGTACACAAAAGGCTTATTTCTCTCAAATATTGTTCACAAATCTGTCTAAATCTGTGTTAGTGAGCACTTCTCTTTTGCGGAGATAATCCATCCACCTCACAGGTGTGGCATATCAAGATGCTGATTAGACAGCATGATTATTGCACAGGTGTGACACAATAAAAGGCCACTCTAAAATGTGCAGTTTTACTGTATTGGGGGTGGGGGGTGCTGATGCATTTCAAACACTGCTGATTAAAATACTTTCTTGTTTTAAACTTGTTAGTGAACACATGCTGTATATACTGTATATAGGGAAAGTTCAGAAAGCATGGAAATAAACACCAAATAAGAATGAAACAGTTATACACTGTACCGTTTGAGAGAAACAGGTAAAAGAGCAAAGATACCAATTTGTCCAGGAAAGATGTCTAAGGTTACATATACAGCTATAAAAAAACGTGAAAAACACTACCTTTACTACAGTGAAACTGCGGACTTACTGTTTTCCAGAAAGTAATGGAGGTGGAAGCAATGGGAACCCCCCATTCATTAGTATTTAGAGATGATGCAGGTGCATGGCAAGAGACGACATCCAATGGGATGTTGATGGAAACTTGTGGCCTGATGCTGAAGGATTAGCCACAATTATTTGTTACTATTACATACTTTTAGTTTTTAACTTTTTTATCTCCACTAATTACATAAATTACTACAGACAAAATTAAGTTAAGTTTTGACAAGCGCAATAACACCCGTGACTGACTAAAGATGAAGTTGGATGAAATCACGAGGTATAAATACAATACTGATGA
>CM042334.1:30549465-30601965 GCA_023566125.1 Zingel zingel
ATCCCAGCCGCTTCACACTCGGCTGCGAACCGATCTAGTGAGTGCTGAAGATCACAGGCCGATGATGCCATCAGGACCACATCATCTGCAAAAAGCAGCGATGAGATCCCCAGCCTGCCGAACTGCAACCCCTCTCCACCCCGACTACGCCTCAATATCCTGTCCATAAATACTACAAACAGGATTGGTGACAAAGCGCAGCCCTTGTGGAGGCTAACTCTCACCTGAAACAAGTCCGACTTACTGCCGAGAACCCGGACACAGCTCTCGCTTTGGTCGTACAGAGATTGGATGGCCCTGAGAAGGGACCCCCTCACCCCATACTCCCGCAGCACCTCCCACAGTATCTCGCGGGGGACCTGGTCATACACCTTCTCCAGATCCACAAAGCACATGTAGACCGGTTGGGCATACTCCCATGCTCCCTCCGGGATCCTTGCGAGAGTAAAGAGCTGGTCCATTGTTCCACGACCAGGACGGAATCCGCATTGTTCCTCTTCAACCTGAGGTTCGACTATCGACCGAACCCTCCTTTCCAGCACCTCGGAGTAGACTTTACCGGGGAGGCTGAGAAGTGTGATACCCCTGTAATTGGCCCACACCCTCTGGTCCCCCTTTTTGAAAAGGGGAACCACCACCCCGGTCTGCCACTCCTTAGGCACCGTCCCAGACTTCCACGCAATGTTGAAGAGGCGTGTCAAGGCGTATTAATCGAATTTAGGAGTTCCTCAAAGTGCTCCTTCCGCTGCCCTATTACCTCCTCAGTTGAGGTCCAAAGCGTCCCATCCTTACTGTACACAGCTTGGATGGTTCCCCGGTTTTCCAGAAGCACCTTGGTGCCGACCGAAAGTCCTTCTCCATGTCTTCTCCGAACTTCTCCCACACCCGCTGTTTGCCTCCCTGCAACAGAGGCTGCAGCCCTTCGGTACCTTGCAACCGCCTCCGGAGTCCTCCGGGATAACATATCCCGGAAAGACTCCTTCTTCAGTCGGACGGCTTCCCTGACCACCGGTGTCCACCATGGTGTTCGTGGGTTACCGCCCCTTGAGGCACCTAAGACCCTAAGACCACAGCTCCCCGCCGCAGCTTCAGCAATGGAGACTTTGAACATTGTCCACTCGGCTTCAATGCCCCCAGCCTCCACAGGGATGCACAAAAAGCTCCGCCGGATGTGTGAGTTGAAAGTCTGTTGGACAGGGGCCTCCTCCAGACGTTCCAATTTACCCGCACTAGCCGTTTGGGCTTACCAGGTCTGTTCAGAGTCTTCCCCCACCCCCTGACCCAACTCACCACCAGATGGTGATCGGTTGACAGCTCCACCCCTCTCTTCACCCGAGTGTCCAAAACATACGGCCTCAGATCAGATAAAATGATTATAAAATCGATCATTGACCTTTGGCCTAGGCTGCTCTGGTACCAAGTACACTTATGAGCATCCCTATGTTTGAACATGGTGTTCGTTATAGACAATCCATCACTAGCACAGAAGTCCAACAACAAACAACCACTCTGGTTTAGATCAGGGAGGCCGTTCCTCCCAATCACGCCTCTCCATGTGTCTCCATCATTGACCACGTGCGCGTTGAAGTCCCCCAGCAGAACGATGGAGTCTCCAACTGGAGCCCCATACAGGACTCCACTCAAGGTCTCCAAGAAGGCCGAATACTCCAAACTCTCGTTTAGTGCATATGCACAAACAAGAGTCAGAGTTTTCCCTCCCACAACCCGCAGGCATAGGGAGGCGATCCTCTCGTCCACCGGGGTAAACTCCAACGTAGCGGCGCTCAGCCGGGGGCTTGTGAGTATCCCCACACTCGCCCGGCGCCTCACACCCTGGGCAACTCCGGAGAAGAAAAGAGTCCAACCCCTATCCAGGAGTATGGTTCCAGAACCAAGACTGTGCGTAGAGGTAAGCCCCACCAGATCTAACTGGTAGCGATCCACCTCCCGCACAAGTTCTGGCTCCTTCACCCACAGAGAGGTGACATTCCACGTCCCCATAGCCAGCGTCTGCTGCCCGGGTCTGGTCCGTCGAGGCCCCTGACCTTCACTGCCACCCGTGTGACAGCGCACCCAACCCCAGCGGTTCCTCCCACAGGTGGTGGGTCCATGGGCTGGAGAGATGGATGCCACATAGCTTTTTCGGGCTGTGCCCGGCCGGGCTCCGTGGCAAACCCGGCCACCAGACGCTCGCTGACGAGCCCTCCGTCTGGGCCTGGCTCCAGACGGGGGCCCCGGGCTTCCTCCGGGCAGGGTCACTCCCTTTCATTGAAATTGAATTGTATTTCATTGTATTTAATTTATTCCAAAGTAGCGTAATTGTGTTTAGTTTGTTAGAAGTTAATATGTAATCCAAAATTATGTAGGGTTATCAATGTCTTATTAGGTCTCTAAATAGGTAGCAGAGTCAAAGACTAAAAGTCAGCTTTGGAGATATCATCTTGTTATCATTTTTTAAATTATTTTTCTTTTTATACCCTTAGAACAGCAGCTCTGACATGAACTGCAGGCCTCACTGCAGGCTAAACAGTTACACATGGCTCTGTGTGACACAAGGCAAGGCAGCTTTATTTGTATAGCACATTTCAGCAACAGGGCAATTCAAAGTGCTTTACATGAAAACAGATTAAAAAAATTAAATAAAATAAAAAACTGATTTAAAAGTTACAGTGCAGTATAAGAAATTAAACATTGAAGAACAGTTAAAACAGTTAAATATATAAAAGCAGATAAAATAGGAGTTTCTCTGTATATGCTTATATAGATTGTCATACAGTGTCAACAATGCAACTTCAGTATAAGAAATAAACAGTTATTTAAAGAAAGGCAACATCAAAAACATAGGTCTTCAGCCTTGATTTAAAATAACAGAGTTGCAGCAGACCTGCAGTTTTCTGGGAGTTTGTTATAAATATGTGGAGCATAAAAACTAAACGCTGCTTCCCCCTGTTTAGTTCTGACTCAAGCAGACCTGTCCCAGACCACCTGAGAGGTCTGGGTGGTTCATAGTGTAGTAAACCTGTCCCAGACCACCTGAGAGGTCCGGGTGGTTCATAGTGTAGTAGCAGATCAGAAATGTATTTTGGCCCTAAACCGTTTAGTGATTTATAAACCAGCAGAAGTATTTTGAAATAAACAATTTGAGACACTGGAAGCCAGTGTAGAGACTTCAGAACTGGAGTGATGTGATCCACTTTCTTGGTCTTAGTGAGGACTCGAGCAGCAGCGTTCTGAATCAGCTGCAGCTGTCTGATTGATTTTTTAGGGAGACCTGTAAAGACACCGTTACAGTAGTCAAGTCTACTGAAAATAAAAGCATGGACAAGATTTTCCAAATCCTGCTGAGACATAAGTCCTTTAACCCTTGATATATTTTTAAGGTGGTAATAGGCTGACTTTGTAATTGTCTTAATGTGGCTGTTAAAATTCAGCTCTGAGTCCATGACTACACCAAGATTTCTGGCTTTGTCTGTTGTTTTTAACATTATTGTTTGAAGATGAGTGCTGCCTTTAATCGTTCCTCTTTTGCTCCAAAAACAACCACCTCAGTTTTTTCATCATTTAATTTAAGAAAGTTCTGGCACATCCAGTCGTTAATTTCTTCAATGCACTTAGACAGTTGTTGTATTGGACTACAGTCCCCTGGCGATAAGGTTATATACATTTTTGTGTCATCTGCATAACTGTGGTAACTTATTTTGTTGTTTTCCATAATCTGAGCCAGTGGAAGCATGTAGATGTTAAACAGGAAAAGCCCCAGAACGGAGCCTTGGGGAACTCCGCACGTCATATTTGTATGCTCAGATGTGTAATTCCCTATAGACACAAAGTAGTCCCTATTCTTTAAATAAGACTCAAACCACTTTAGTACTGAGCCGGAAATGCCAACCCAGTTTTCCAATCGGTCTAGTAATATGTCACGGTCGACCGTATCAAATGCAGCACTGAGATCAAGTAATACTAAGACTGAAATTTTGCCACTATCTGTGTTTAAGTGGATGTCATTAAAGACTTTAACAAGAGCCATCTCAGTGCTGTGGTGTGGTCAAAAAACCCACTGGAAGGCATCAAAACTGTTGTTTAGTGACAAGAAAAGGTTGAGTTGTTGAGAAACCGTTTTTTCAATGATTTTACTTAAAAATGGAAGGTTAGATATCGGTCTATAGTTGCTCATTAGTGACGTGTCTAGACTGTTCTTTTTTAAGAGTGGCTTAATGACTGCAGTTTTCAGGGCCTGTGGGAAGATACCGGAGAAAAAAGACATGTTTACAATCTGTAGAATATCTGTAGCCAAACAATGCGAAACATTTTTGTAAAGGCCCGTTGGTAGAATATCAAGACAGCAGGAGGAGGTTTTCAGATGTTGTATAATGTCCTCCAGGTTTTTACGGTTAATAATATGAAATTGGGTCATATTGGAATTTGTTTTGCCTGGACACTGTGACAACACATACCCTGTAATCGACATGGAAGCACTGATTGTTTGTCTAATTTTCTGAATTTTGTCATAGAAGAAGGTGGCAAAATCATTGCAGGCCTTGGTGGATAACAGTTCAGATGCTACTGGTATTGGAGGGTTTGTTAACCTATCACAAACAGTCTTGTGACCTACACACTTATAAAACATCTAATCCTGCCGTTTCTGACTGACTGATAAGCTTGTGGTTCCCTCATTTGTTGTATACTACAGCAGTGGGAAGTCCACAGGTTTTTATTTATTTAATAAAGCAAAAGAGAAAGTCCACTATAAACAGGGACTGTATAATGATAATGCTAGGTTGTTTGTCTGTTAAGTTAGGAAGTGTTGTGAAAGCAAACAGTTATAAGATTGGATGAGATCAAACTTTACTGATTCACAGTAAGTCTTTTGAGCAATAACATTTAAATGATTCAGTAAGAAAACATGTGTTGGTAAGCATTTAAATACATGAAAATGGCCTGAAAATTGACAATAGTAAAAGTCCTGAATGTTGAAACAAATTACAGTGAGGAAAATAAGTATTTGAACACCCTGCTATTTTGCAGGTTCTCCCACTTGGAAATCATGGAGGGGTCTGAAATTGTCATCGTAGGTGCATGTCCACTGTGAGAGACATAATCTAAAAAAAAAAATCCAGAAATCACAATGTATGATTTTTTAACTATTTATTTGTATGATACAGCTGCAAATAAGTATTTGAACACCTGAGAAAATCAATGTTAATATTTGGTAAAGTAGCCTTTGTTTGCAATTACAGAGGTCAAACGTTTCCTGTAGTTTTTCACCAGGTTTGCACACACTGCAGGAGGGAGTTTGGCCCACTCCTCCACACAGATCTTCTCTAGATCAGTCAGGTTTCTGGGCTGTCGCTGAGAAACACGGAGTTTGAGCTCCCTCCAAAGATTCTCTATCGGGTTTAGGTCTGGAGACTGGCTAGGCCACTCCAGAACCTTGATATGCTTCTTACAGAGCCACTCCTTGGTTATCCTGGCTGTGTGCTTCGGGTCATTGTCATGTTGGAAGATCCAGCCTCGACCCATCTTCAATGCTCTAACTGAGGGAAGGAGGTTGTTCCCCAAAATCTCACAATACATGGCCCCGGTCATCCTCTCCTTAATACAGTGCAGTCGCCCTGTCCCATGTGCAGAAAAACACCCCCAAAGCATGATGCTACCACCCCCATGCTTCACAGTAGGGATGGTGTTCTTGGGATGGTACTCATCATTCTTCTTCCTCCAAACACGGTTAGTGGAATTATGACCAAAAAGTTCTATTTTGGTCTCATCTGACCACATTACTTTCTCCCATGACTCCTCTGGATCATCCAAATGGTCATTGGCAAACTTAAGACGGGCCTTGACATGTGCTGGTTTAAGCAGGGGAACCTTCCGTGCCATGCATGATTTCAAACCATGACGTCTTAGTGTATTACCAACAGTAACCTTGGAAACGGTGGTCCCAGCTCTTTTCAGGTCATTGACCAGCTCCTCCCGTGTAGTCCTGGGCTGATTTCTCACCTTTCTTAGGATCATTGAGACCCCACGAGGTGAGATCTTGCATGGAGCCCCAGTCCGAGGGAGATTGACAGTCATGTTTAGCTTCTTCCATTTTCTAATGATTGCTCCAACAGTGGACCTTTTTTCACCAAGCTGCTTGGCAATTTCCCCGTAGCCCTTTCCAGCCTTGTGGAGGTGTACAATTTTGTCTCTAGTGTCTTTGGACAGCTCTTTGGTCTTGGCCATGTTAGTAGTTGGATTCTTACTGATTGTATGGGGTGGACAGGTGACTTTATGCAGCTAACGACCTCAAACAGGTGCATCTAATTTAGGATAATAAATGGAGTGGAGGTGGACATTTTAAAGGCAGACTAACAGGTCTTTGAGGGTCAGACTTCTAGCTGATAGACAAGTGTTGAAATACTTATTTGCAGCTGTATCATACAAATAAATAGTTAAAAAATCATACATTGTGATTTCTGGATTTTTGTTTTTAGATTATGTCTCTCACAGTGGACATGCACCTACGATGACAATTTCAGACCCCTCCATGATTTCCAAGTGGGAGAACTTGCAAAATAGCAGGGTGTTCAAATACTTATTTTCCTCACTGTATATAGCTTCAATTGAAATACATCTTCGATGTCTAACAAACACCATACCAAAGGAGGAAGAGAGGCCAACAAAACGTGAAGAAGTGATGGCAGCAGGTAGGATAGAGAGGAACAAAGGGGATTCTAAAGACGGAAAGAAAGTGGAACAGTAAGCCACAGCAAGGGAGAGTTAAAGAGGGACCAAGAGACCAAAAGAAAGATAAAGAAAGAATAGGCAGAGAGAAAAGAAAATGAGGAGGGAAGGAATTGACTAAGGAGATGTACTAGATGTGTGTGTGTGTACACTGTTGTATACACATCTGTTTGAAATATACAGTTTCTACTGCATGTTTTATAATTTCCATTGACAGTGTACAGTGGTAAAATGTGACTTGTGTTGTTTTTCAGAAACCAAGCCAGGAAGTGGTCTGTGCAAACCAGGAACCATTGCTCTGTTTGGCAACGTGGTGTACAGCGGACTGCTCAACGAGCACTTCTGGCACTTCGGGCTTCCCCTTGTCACCAGACTGGTAAGTTCCTCATTTCACCTGTCTTCCTCTCTCGAGATTTCATTATTTCCTATGCTTTGTCTTTTTGCTTTAGCTGTTGGCTTGATGATTCGTTGTGACTCTTGTCGTCTCTCAACCACACACACACACACACACACACACACACACACACACACACACACACACACAATTATCTTTCTGTCTGTCTTTGTTTGGTTTGGTTTACAATAGTTTTAAGTAGTCCATGTTATGTGAAAAGTAAATTAGATTAAGTGCTTTTAAAAAATATTGTAAAGGTTGTAACTGTTTGAACTGGAGTTGTTAGATGTCACCCAAAACCAAAGTATGTCTGATTTACTATCAGCATAGCCTTGTATCTTTTTTAAGTCTAAAAAATGATTGAATTTAATTTACATTGCAGTATTATTTCAATGCAATAATGTTGACTTTATCTTGTTTTGTTGCTAATTTCCGCAGTGCTGTTAAGGTCTACTACTGTGGTAGCATGGTAAAGATTGCTAATCAACCTGACACATTTCTTTATTCTTTCACCCCAATTTAGTAGTCATACATTACATTAAAATATGTACATATAGTACATTACAATGTGCTAGCACATTACCTCGCTAGCTGGCTAGGCTACCCCATTAGTCACGTGGTCCCTCAAGATGTTCTCATACTGTTAATTGTTGATAAAATGTAATAGGTTTGCATCAGCTAGAGTACTAGAGGCTAGGTTTTGTTGTAGTAGGCTTGACATGTCTGACATGTGCCTCTTTCTGAGGCTGTTGAACAGTGTTATGGCGTTCTTCTGGGTTGTGGCTGGAGGTAAATGAGCACTCACATTGAAGGCTTTGTGTCTGTGTGTTCTTTACCTGCCCTATAAATAATGGATTGGGTTCTAGCATTTAACACAAACTAATGCAATATTAGTGGTTTTTCAATTAACTTTGAATTAGGCTGTAATCTCTTCCATGTCACTTGCTGATTGCGTGGCTCTGTTTTATTGAACTGCTGATAAATGTTATAGTTGATAGATATCGATGTTGTCTTCCCATCAGGATACAGCAGAGGATATTTGCTGGCTCAGTTTGATCACTCACCCATGAGCCTGTGAGACATAAACACACCCAGATGTGTCTGCTTGCTTATTGCCTCTGATGAAATACAGCTGATTTTGGTTTATGGGGAAATAATTGTTGTCTTTGCTTTTTTTTGTAGATATTTTAAATTCAAATAATGTATCACTGTTTGGAAATTGGAAACCAGATGTACTGTCAAATATTGAAAAGTAGCTTTCAGATGGTGTATACTGGGAAATGTACAATATTTATTTTCAACATGGTGAATATTTAAACTGAGTATACCTATACAGCTGATACAATCAAAAGTTATTATAAGCTACCTTGGCCATGTTTTATTTACAGTGATGCTGTATGACTGACACACACACACACACACACACACACACACACACACACACACACACACACACACACACATACATACACACAGCTATTTTAAATGATTCAGAGCATTGGAGTGTCATGGAGTTGGAGCTCTATAACAAAGATACCAGAGTTAACAGCTGGTGTATCCAAAGAGTAAGGTTATAATGTGCTGGCATTAGCTTTTTTAATGACGAACTTGTTTGTTTTAACCTGTTATTGATAATGATGATGTTGATATTATTATCATAAAGAGTGATCTATTGTGACCGTGGCCCTCTTAGCTACCGGAGGACACCAAACACATGATAAGTCTGTGGAACTTTGCATACACAAAGTCCTCCCATGATTGTGGTAGACAATGTTGGAATATGGGAGGAGCGGGCTCCATGATAAGTAATTATCAAAGATATTTTAGCAATATTAATTAATGTATGAATATTGAGATATTGATACAAATATTAATATATATATATATATATATATATATATATATATATATTCTCAAACAAGGGATACTCACATAAAATGCAGATATCTACTGGCTATCTCATATTTATAAGGTGAACAGTGTGTTGAATGTGAGTGAATCTAAGCACTGACACATCACAACCAGCTGTTAAGGTACAATAGAATGTATTTAACATCAGCAATACTGATTAATAATGAATTATACTTTAATCAACAAACATCACACTTCAACTACAAGCATAGAGGCGTGTGTGTGTGTGTGTGTGTGTGTGTGTGTGTGTGTGTGTGTGTGTGTGTGTGTGTGTGTGTTTTTGGGTGGGGGGGGTGGAGGTGGGGGTGGGCGAGGGATGGAGGGAGGGAGAGGGAGAAAAGAGAGATAGATCAAGATGGCGACCTGACCATGTGAGTGGCCACACAAGAGTTTACAATGGCAGGCGAGACCACTCAAGTTGAGAATCTTTGGGTGAAGCATATCGCTTATATAGCGGACATGAATGGTGGACATCTGGCCAAGATGGCGTGAAGCTAAAACCATATTTGCACAAGACTAGCATTTCCAGGGGACCTCATGTGATTAAGAAATTCCCCCCCACGTCTGTGTTTTGTGCGGCGCATTCACACTGGATTTAAAGTGATTGTATGTAACTTTTAAATGTTCCTGAAACTGTGGAATGTTCCGTTCTGATGATCATAAATGACCTGTAACAGCAAATGAGACTAATAGTGTAAAGAATACTAGTTTTATATAGTTTTTATTAATGCCTCTGTCCGGGTCCACTTTTTCCCACAAAGTCATAAAATGATTTACGGCAGGTAGACGGCGCCACAGAGCACACATTCTGACGGGTCACAGATTTCACTGTAACACCAGAAAAGCCTGTGTTAGTGTATCCCGCTTGGTAAAAGGTAGCAGGACTTCTAAAATGTTATTTTAGAAGTTATCTTCTGTAGTTATGACCAAGGTTATTATAGTTCTGCATTTTTCATTAGTTTCTATTTTTATTTAGTTTTGACTTTTGTTTTCAAATTCAGTTTAGTTTGATTTTGGTTTTTAAAGCAGGTTTGCTAGCTTAGTTTAGTTTTTTTTTTTTTAAATGCTTAGTTTTAGTCTTAGTTTTAGTCTTTTTTGTAATACGGGTTATTTGTCAGGGGCAAGATTCAAAAAGGTCAGAAGAAGTATTGTGTAATGATAACAATGAAACAATAACATCATACAATTTTAAAAATATGTATTGACAATGTATTCAACAATAACACCAGTACATACAATGTACATATGATGAGCACAAATATGTAAACAGTCTACACAAGATGCTGCAGTAAGTGCAAAATGTGTAAGTGAAGTGTTCCAGGAAAAAACCTAAATAGCCAACAGACTAAAGAAGACAGACATGAACAGGTGTTTTGAACTTTGGTTAAAGTGGCAAACGTTTTGAAGTCAATCGACTCACACGGTTGCGTAGACATCCCAGTATCAATCCACATATTATCCCACACTTCACCCCACTTCTGGTGTTCCTGCGTATGTACTAACCAGCAGCTATCGGGTTGCCGGTGAAAGCCCTCCTGTAGTGTTCTCTGTCCTGCTGTTGTCTCCGTCACGCTGCCTGGCCCTGTACCCATACGTCCACGCCCTGTACCCATACATCCATGCCCTGTACCCATACATCTATGCCCTGTACTCATACGTCCATGCCCTGTACCCATACGTCTATGCCCTGTAACCATACGTCATGCCCTGTACCCATACATCCATGCCCTGTACCCATACATCAACGCCCTGTACCCATACATCCATACCCTGTACCTATACATCCATGCCCTGTACCCATACATCCACACCCTGTACCCATACATCCATGTCCTGTACCCATACATTCATGTCCTGTACCCATACATCTATGACCTGTATCCATACATCCATGCCCTGCAACGGGGTTAGCTTCTGTTTCGGGTAAAGGGGGCTTTGCGTTCTCCTTTACCTTGTTAAGGTAAGCTAGGTCAACCTCCTTGTGCACTCTTCTCAAATGTACTTTCAAATTCGTGGGATTTTTCCCTGTAATAAATTGTCCACATATTTTACCACCATCCACTGTAAGGCACTTGCTTTTATCGGACACAGTCATAATCAAATAGGACTCTGCCTCTTTCTTCCGACTTTGGTACCACCATGTGCCTACTACTTGGTGCACATCCGATTAACACTGGCTAACAGTAAATCTGCTGTTTGACATGTCCTGAAAAGAGAGGACAACACGGCCTACAGTAAAGAGTCTCTATAAGAGGAGGAGTTTGTGTTTGGTTATTCTGAATTTTCGAGAAACTCTATTCAAACTTTAAAATGTTAGGGTAGTATTCAACTTTCAAATCATATAAATACTTTTTGAAATATTCAACCTTCTTTGAGGCTTTTTAAAAGAACATGCCCTTTTCAGACAGCTACTGTCCTCAGATTTCTTACACAATACACCATTCTTGCACAGGATGATCAGCAGGGTGTCATGATATCTGTCACAGTATTAAACATCAAGCGATAGGAGTTAGGGTTTTTGAGCTAGAAGCAGGGCTATCTAAGGTGCGCCACAGTCTTGTCTCTGTGAAAACAGCTGTTGGTGCTGAGGCCTGAAGTCAGTTAGGAGTCAGTTGGTCAGTTAGTCCATCATGACATCATGTTAGCTGACAAATAACACCTCTGCTTTCTTCATCTTCTCTTCTTTCTTTCTCTCCTCTTCTTGTCCTCTCCTTTTCTTCTAATCCTCCTCCTGTGGCAGTACGTGTTGCTAAAGTGATTCAACCACATTTCAGGCTTCAAACATGAAGATATAAAACTATAATTTTTTGTGAAGAATCAACAACAAGTGGGACACAATCATAAAGTGGAACGAAATTTATTGGATATTTCAAACTTTTTTAACAGATAAAAAACTGAAAAATTGGGCGTGCAAAATGATTCGGCCCCTTTACTTTCAGTGCAGCAAACTCTCTCCAGAAGTTCAATGAGGATCTCTGAATGATCCAATGTTGACCTAAATGACTAATGATGAAAAATAGAATCCATCTGTGTGTAATCAAGTCTCCGTATGAATGCACCTGCTCTGTGATAGTCTCAGAGGTCCGTTTAAAGAGCAGAGAGCATCATGAAGAACAAGGAACACACCAGGCAGGTCCGAGATACTGTTGTGGAGAAGTTTAAAACCGGATTTGGATACAAAAAGATTTCCCAAGCTTTCAACATCCCAAGGAGCACTGTGCAAGCGATGATATTGAAATGGAAGGAGTATCAGACCACTGCAAATCTACGAAGACCCGGCCGTCCCTCTAAACTTTCAACTCATACAAGGAGAAGACTGATCAGAGATGCAGCCAAGAGGCCCATGATCACTCTGGATGAACTGCAGAGATCTACAGCTGAGGTGGGAGACTCTGTCCATAGGACAACAATCAGTCGTATATTGCACAAATCTGGCCTTTATGGAAGAGTGGCAAGAAGAAAGCCATTTCTTAAAGATATCCATAAAAAGTGTTGTTTAAAGTTTGCCACAAGCCACCTGGGAGACACACCAAACATGTGGAAGAAGGTGCTCTGGTCAGATGAAACCAAAATCAAACTTTTTGGCAACAATGCAAAACGTTATGTTTGGCGTAAAAGCAACACAGCTCATCACCCTGAACACACCATCCCCACTGTCAAACATGGTGGTGGCAGCATCATGGTTTGGGCCTGCTTTTCTTCAGCAGGGACAGGGAAGATGGGTAAAATTGATGGGAAGATGGATGGAGCCAAATACAGGACCATTCTGGAAGAAAACCTGATAGAGTCTGCAAAAGACCTGAGACTGGGACGGAGATTTGTCTTCCAACAAGACAATGATCCAAAACATGAAGCAAAATCGACAATGGAATGGTTCACAAATAAACATATCCAGGTGTTAGAATGGCCAAGTCAAAGTCCAGACCTGAATCCAATCGAGAATCTGTGGAAAGAACTGAAAACTGCTGTTCCCAAACGCTCTCCATCCAACCTCACTGAGCTCGAGCTGTTTTGCAAGGAGGAATGGGCAAAGATTTCAGTCTCACGATGTGCAAAACTGATAGAGACATACCCCAAGCGACTTACAGCTGTAATCGCAGCAAAAGGTGGCGCTAAAAAGAATTAACTTAAGGGGGCCGAATAATTTTGCACGCCCAATTTTTCAGTTTTTTATCTGTTAAAACAGTTTGAAATATCCAATAAATTTCGTTCCACTTCATGATTGTGTCCCACTTGTTGTTGATTCTTCACAAAAAATTACAGTTTTATATCTTTATGTTTGAAGCCTGAAATGTGGCAAAAGGTCGAAAATTTCAAGGTGGCCGAATACTTTCGCAAGGCACTGTAGTTAATATCATTAGAAACAGCTGATCTGAGCTACTATGCTGTTTGACATGTCCTGCAAAGAGAGAACAACACAGCCTACAGTAAAGAGCCTTTATGATAGGAGCCTAGGAGGTGTGTGTGTGTAAGAAGTTGTTGCTATGGTGATTTACACAGTGAGGGAGTAGAGGAGGGAGGGGGAGACAGTATCGTTAATGGGTCAAACATGTCCATTTAATGATAATTATTCCTCTCAATTTCTGTAATTAAAAAAATATTATCATCACAAGAGAGATAAAAGTCTGGCGAACACATTGATGTGGTTGTTTGTGGTGTCAAATGAATGCGACACAGAGCAGGTGACAAACAGGGAACCGTTTTTCCAGATAGTTTTTTTCATTGTTTCTATCGGCAGTTTGTATGAAGAGAGCCAAAAGCGTCCCCGAATTGGCCCTCAGGTATGTAATATGTCTATTTCAATCATAAAATAACTTTACAATGCACAATATGGTTTTACATCAGTAGCCGACATTAAATTATGTCCCTCTTCCATTTAGCACCCCTTTTGATTTATTTTTAGTCCGTGTTTGTGTTGGCCTACTATTTTCTTTTCTCTTGTCCCCCTGTACTTGTGTAAAGCATCCCTGTGTTTCATATAATGCACTATATTAATCTTAGTTAATATTAAGTTGGTTGCTCTTAATGCTTTGGGTCGTGACAGTGACAGTGATAACGTTGCCTGGTTTAGCTCCCGATCCATCCAAAGTAGACTGTTACCCTATGCAACACTTGAAATGCAACGATACATCTGTAATGTACTCTCTTATTGTAAATGAATGATTTTCTGTTTGACTAACGTTAACTCGGTAATACGGTGGGTAATACAGCACCGTAAAAAAAGACCTTTACGACAGTGGTAAAAAAAACTACAGCTTTTATACAAAGGGGCTGCTAGAATCAACACAAACTGAAAGTTACATATAGACACTTTGTCTGTACAAATTACTAGAGTCTGATTACGTCTTTTTTTCTGTAACTTTACCGGGATACAGTTACCTTTTTTGGTATCCTAATTACATACCGCCTTTCCATGTATTCCGTTACTCTACAAGCCTGATCACAAGCTATGATCAATTCACGGGGTAGGTGTATATACAGTATTCACACTCCTCATGTCCGTTTGCTATCACTGTTAAAGAGTCAAAATAACTTATTTGTATCTTTTCCATATTAGTGGTGAGTGTAAACTGTTCCTGTTTGTTTATATTGTTGCGGCATGAACATCACCATGTTTGACTCAAAGCTTCATACTGTTCCTACATTGTTAACTAAACATACCATATCAATTAGCATACATTCACGTTTGTACTACATGATCAGTTGCTTTATTCTTTGTTCCCTGGGTTCAAACGCATTACCCTGGAAGCCAGGCCTCTCATAACGTGCATCTTCAGGATAAAATTTCTTACCAGTTGGCACTTGCAACCCCTTTGGTCCTCACTCCTGAGTCTTTTAGGATTGTGTCTTGACTCCAGGCAGTATTTGAAATACAGCGGAAAGATATGAGTAACCCAGGAAGCCTCAAGTTTACTGTGTGTTGGCATTTTTATTGTTTTTAGGTGGAGGGTGGTTAAAAAAAAAACATTGCAGCGGTGAATACTTTTTCTGTTTCTTTCTTTGTTTGGCTTAATATTCTCTGTATGAAATGGAATGTATTGATTGTATATATTTGTCGGTAGGCGGGCACATTCATGTATGCATGTGCATGTGTACAGTACCCTTCCCCCCCCAAAAAAAATATGACTCCCGCATAAACCATGGTGTAATTTGAACACTGACCACACAGGTGTTGTTAACCAGAAGGTTAGGGAAAGGTAATTCAGTTCCTTGTGGACGGAGTTCTGCTCTCACCACCTTACACTGAAGTCAAATTTTGACAGCATTACATTTACTTGTAACAGAGTACTTCTACTGTAGAATTGCAACATTTACTCATGTAAACAATCTAAATACATGCATAAAGTCCTCTGAGTCTCTGGAGAAGCTGTGTCAAGTCTGAGAAAATAACCCGGATGATGTGGTCAGAGACTTGGAGACTAAATTTACAACCGAAAGTCTGTGTCACACACTAGGGACATGGACATGCAGGGAGGTTGTAAGAAAGAAACCTGGGTAGCTCACCTGGTAGAGCGCATGCCCATATATAGAGGTTCACTCCTCGATGCAGTGGCTGCGGGTTGGACTCTGACCTGTGGCCCTTTGCTGCATGTCATTACCCAGCTCTCTCCTCTTTCATGTCTTCAGCTGTTTTCTAAAAAAAAAGACCTCAAATAACCCCAAAAAAAAGAAACTCAAGTTGCATTAAGGAAAATGTAGGATCCTGTGTCTCAGCCGCTCATGCTTAGATTTTGACTATTATTTTTATATATATTTATTGTATTTATTCATATTTTATATGTCTCTTGAGCTCCCCAAACTTTACAGGAGTGAGGTGCTTAATCGCTAGAGGACTCTATAAAACTCATTGTACTGTATTGTACGAGTCAGAAGCCTTTTTTCTCTTTTAAGCCACTGACGTATCCCTTTATCTAAGGACGCGTTACTAATGTGTTAATTGAGCTAATTTAAAATGAATAAAGACGATTACGAGACAGACAGAAAGAGAGACTGCAGCTGCACAGCACTAGCTCCACTGACTTTATTGTGCACCAAGAACTGATGATGAAGGCAACTGCCTTATACAAAGAGGTATCTAAATATACTGTGTGTGTGTGTGTGTGTGTGTGTGTGTGTGTGTGTGTGTGTGTGTGTGTGTGTGTGTGTGTGTGTGTGTGTGTGTGTGTGTGTGTGTGTGTGTGCGTGTGTGCGTTAAGGCATAGATACCCGACCCAAGCCCGACGGGTCACGACGGGCAGGGCCGGCGTGCGTGCGTGCGTCTGTCCGTGTGTGTGTGTGTGTGTGCGTGTGTGTGTATGCAGTACGTACACTGTGCATGTGTATTTGTATGTATCTGAGCTTGACCCATGTCTGGCAGTTCCTAGTGAGCTAAGAAAAGAAACTGGAAATTGATGATCTTTTTTTTTTTCCCTCAAACTATTTTCCCACTTAAGATATGTTGTGACTTTTCACCTTAAAGTAGTTTGAGAAAACTGTTAAACTAAATTGGATAACTTAAGGTATGAGTCTGGTGATATTCTGTATTTTCTTTTTTAGTAGTACAGTGCCCGTTCAAAATGTGTACGTTTGGAATGAGCCAATTGTTCGGCCTCTGGTATTGCTTCTTGTAGCATTCTCCAGAACCAAATTTAACCCCAAAATTACTTACAAAAGGACCCCAAAGCACTTAATATGCAACCAGCCTGCTACTGAATTACAGTGTTCTTTTATTTCAGAGGAAAACATTGTGCTACTACATTTACCTGACAGAATGGGGCAGATTCAGAATTTTATCACAAAATATCACAATTAAAATGCGGAGTAATCAGACATTAGTGTCATGGACTCATGGTGGTGCGCCATCCATCCGGCCCGTTATGAGAGCTAATCAACAAAAATCTGCGTTCATCAACCACCAGAACCGGACTGAGTACAGAGACAGACATTATTACAGTGGCCAGCTGGGTTAGGAAATTACTAAACTTGTTTTAAAAAATGTTGGCCGAGGAGCCGTGGACTGCATGCATGGGAATGAATTACAATAGAAATGTATTTGAATATATTTTGCCTTTTCTCTGATGGTAATTTGTCACTAGTCGCTTTTTATAAATAAAGTTGCTAAGAGTGCCTGAAAAGTTGCTAAATCGAGTGAGAAAGTCATCAAGTTGGCAACACTGTCCACAATGTTATTGCTGCATCGCTTCCTGATTTACCAAACTAAAAAGCGGCCCGATGCTCAAATCACAGAATGCGCGTGCGTTAATCGCGTTCATCTGTGTTTTAAGCCCCCAACGTCTCCTTCCAGGCAGCTACCTGGAAGGCACTAGGATTAGGCAATGGTAAGGGTTAAGGTTAGGGTTAGGTGCCTTGAAGTCAACGGTTGCAGCGAGGCCAGGAAATCACGCGTCAAAAACATTGGTGGCGTTAAAAGGAATTAGCTTTAAGTTGTTAATGTCGCATTCATTTTGAGAGCCCTAATGAATATTTATTATTTTACTGACTTAAGTATTTTCATTAAGAGGATTCCTAAACTATCACAGTAATTTCTATCATCAGATGATGACTACATGAATACTTTCATTCATGGTGAATCTCTTGGATTTTAAAAGTAAGGATAAATAGCACGAGATCAACCATATGTTGGAAATGATATGAAGTTGGTCAAATGAATGAGTGAGGATAGCTTTGTAGCTATCCTCACTCATTTACCTGCTAATATTTAACAGACAGTTTGTCTCACATTGCCAGACCTTCCTCCAGAGCGCTGCGGAGGAGGGTCTGGCTAGTCCACACAGCATTCCAGGATGGGAGAAAAATGTGCTCTGGTTTATTGGCATTTCTTTAAACCAATCACAATCGTCATGGACAATGCTAAGCACCGCATGGAGCAATGGTGCCTTTGCTAAATAGTCTCAGGAAGGAACTTGTTTTGGTGGAACGTGTACGTTGAAAAGTAGTTTTAGTCGTTCAACAGAAAACTCAGATTGATCAGATAGTCTAGCTAGCTGTCTGGATTTACCCTGCAGAGATCTGAGGAGCAGTTAACCATAGTCCTCACAAATCCACCAGACGTTAGAACGCCAACACAAAGACAGAGGAAGGTGGTGGATATCTGGCCGTAAAGAGGGACATTTGGCGGAATTTTCGGCAGCACCGGAACAATCCTGGAAGTGGAACTTGTGGATATAGACTAGTCTCAAATAAATGTCATTGCTTACAGAACAAGATCATCATGCCCTCCCTATTTTTCCGTGCCACCAGCTTGATTATCAAACATAAATGCAGTGCTCTTACTTACCTTTTCCTTGACAATTAGTCTAATCTGTTCATAAGGAGCCTGGCAACATTTCTCCACTTTTCCTCCCTTTCATTAGCAAGCGGGAGGTATGTGTAGGGTTTACAGAGTGGTTGGGTACTGTATAGAAGACTTACAGCAGCCTCTTTGGATTCGCTGCCGGAGCTGCTGCTCATCTTGTCTACCAGTTTAGCTATGCAAAGGCAACAAAAAGCAGCGCTGCTCAGATCCCTTTGGTTAAAAGAATCCCCTCTCCTCCTGACCATCATCTCAATGTGCATGGACAACTACTGCACTGGTTGCAATGAAAATCACAATGAGAAATTGAGGTTGCTTCAACAATTGTCATTTTTTAAGTGAGTATTATTTAAGCAAATGAGCAGGACAGCACAAGTTGAATTTCGAACCTAGATAGACATATCAGAAGTATAGTATTATTAAGATTGGTAAAGTTGATACCCTGATGGAGGAAATGCAAATTGCTTTTTGATTCTGTTTGTTTTAGAAAAAAGGAAATTCTTCTTTGCTGTTAACCCTTGTGTTGACTTCGGGTCACATTGACCCGTTTAAATTTTTTGTTTTATATCAGAAAATATGGGACGTAGAAATAAGCGCTGAAAATGTGTAGAAGAAAAATTTAAAAATTTAAAACATTGGAAAAGCAAAAAAAACTGTGAAAAAAAAGCGTCAAAAACAATGGAAAAAAAGTGTTTTTTTCAAGGTTGAAGGGAAGACAACACAATGGTTAAATATGTATACTGATTGGTTTGAGGAGAATATTCCTAAAGAAAAACAGCATTAAAAAGTGTCAGCAAATGCTTAAAAAATAACATACTTTATGTTTACATTTATGTGACAAATCCCCTTAAACACCCCTAGAAATGATGTCTGTTGTCCGTTAGGAGCAAATGGTTGAGTGGTGTTGGTATGGAGCATATTGTGCCAATAGGACACATATTTTATCATTTAATTTAGAGGACTTGTTGAATTTGAACATACAATCATCCAAATATGAAGCACCAAAGTAAACCAGCATCATTATACCAATTTGTGGGGCAAGAATACAGTATATATATATATATATATATATATATATATATATATATATATATATATATATATATATATATATCCAGGGTACAAGCGGCCAAAATGGGTTTCCTCAGGAGGGTGGCTGGCGTCTCCCTTAGAGATAGGGTGAGAAGCTCAGTCATCCGTGAGGAGCACGGAGTAGAGCCGCTGCTCCTTCGCGTCAAAAGGAGCCAGTTGAGGTGGTTTCTGGTAAGGATGCCCCCTGGGCGCCTCCCTAGGGAGGTGTTCCAGGCACATCCAGCTGGGAGGAGGCCTCTGGGAAGACCCAGGACTAGGTGGAGGGATTATATCTCCAACCTGGCCTGGGAACGCCTCGGGATCCCCCAGTTGGAGCTGGTTAATGTGGCTCGGGAAAGAGAAGTTTGGGGTCCCCTGCTGGAGCTGCTGCCCCCGCGACCCGATACCGGATAAGTGGACAAAGATGGATATATATATATATATATATTATTGCATTATTGTGTTCACACAGTCAATCGTTGTATGTGTGTGTGCGTGTGTCTCTGCATGTGTTTGGGACAAGAATATTGACTCATTATGAAATATACTTCCGAGAAGCGTTTTCCATCATCCTAAATATCATCGAAACCAGAGAATGCAACAGTCACAGTTTAAACATGTCGTTAGTGTTGTGAAACGCTTGCAGTTTGGTTAGGTGTAGGCACTAAAACTATGTGCTTATGTTTAGGCGAATTAGTTAAGTTTAGAAAAAATATTGTGGTTTGGGTTAAAATCAATGCATCTGTTATGTTACTACACTTAGGGTTATGCGTGTGATGCAGAACATGACGTTGTTCCGTTTGTTCAGTTGGTTACATAAAGTAAAAAAAAAAAACATACTCATTTTTATTTTCAAACAGGACACGAACACCGGTCTCCTGGGTGAAAGTCCTGTTTGTTTGACCCATCCACCACCAAAAACCTTCCTCCTTATGCGGAATTGTGCGCTCTACTTTGTCACCTTACTTCCTGCTTTGCTTCCGTCATAATTATTACGTACACTAGAGGGCGCTGCCACTATAAACATAAATACGAGCCCTAATTGCTGCGTGAACCAGCAACTTATGTGGGTGTTTTTCAGGGGAGGAGAGTCTCTTTAGAATATATATAGACAGTACACACCAATATAGTATGTTATGTCTCTGAGTGCTTACAATGTCAGTGTCAGCCAGTGTATTCTTTGTCATTTTATTCTTCTGATTGGTTAGTTTTTACATGGCATGGCTCCTAAATTCCTGACACAGGCTGTTTGGACTCTCTGAATCATCTAGGACCAATTTTTCCTGTCAAACTTATAGTGTACATATTTTTTGCATGGTCTTCTTCTGTTCATTGTGTGCCTTGAACAAACACAACCCTTCCCTCCTTTTTCTTTGCCTCTGTCCCATAGAGTAGCCAGTATTGTTCCCAGATATTCCCAAGCTAGAGGAAAAGAGAAACAAAGGGAATGCCAATATGTTCTCACTAACATACCTGTTATTAAGATACAACACATTCTGGTTCAAATGCACAATAAACCAGCTTTTTCTTTTCTCCTGAAGAGGGAAAAGTAAACAGTGGGGGAGCCAAAGCAGCCTGCTGAGTTTTTCCAGGTGAGAGATTGCTTGGTGTGCCTGGCAGCAGACAGCGAGTCAATGCGAGGAACTCCGGTAGGAGGATTGAGATCAGGTGGAGTTAGTAACACTGCTATCTGAAAATGTGATAGAAGGCTGTTGACAGCACAGACTGAGGCGGCTCATCCAGGAGAGTTTAAATATGTGTGTGTGTGTGCACACTTTGCTGCATTCCAAAAATCACTGTGAAATAACTAGCCCGTAGGTTGTAATTATAACCTTTCTGCATTCAACTGGATTGCCATTGTTGGTTCAGATTGTAATAATCAGTGTGAGATAGTGAATCAAGATGTTATGCCGTGTGAGTATGCAGAGTTGGTGGCCATGCTGTTTAGTTTGTTTTTAGAAAAGGTCACACAGTCTTGAGATTTTATTTGATATATTCACACTGTTTATTTTACAATTTAGCAAACTAATATTTGTGTTTGTTTGGATCCCTATCACAGCAGCTGTTCTTTCTGGGATCCATATAAGAATATACACTGTGACAATACAAATGAAAACTGCTTAAACACAACTCACAATGACATAAAGACAATGTCAATACAACACACTCATATCGACATTCACTGAATAAGAACATGATATTCATATAAATAAAAAAAATACAACATTACATACAACACAAGACACAGACAAGCTCTGAGAAAATAAATGGTACTATAGTATTCCACATTATCATAATGAAGATTACTTACTGTAGGGCCTTCACACACCGGGGGCGTGACAAATTAACAACACAATCATTCAAAATAATCGCCTGTGTATATTTTGCATCAAAACTATTCATACCAGCAGCGATGCAAAATTGCAACATTTGTTCAATAAAAGTTTAGAATATTCGTGCGAGCTCATCTACCATGTCAGTGGGACAGTTTGAGGTCCTTCTGGGGATGCTGCTGAAGAGAGAGAGAACGTGACGGAGATGCGGTGTGAACGGACCAGAGATAGCGATCGGAGCAAAGGAGAGTTAACGTTTAGCGCTTTAGATAACAAGTTGAATGTACAGTAGCTAGAGTCAGCAGTTTGAGCACAAATAAATGCTGCAGCTCGTCAAGACCAACAGAGGTGTCCTGGCTTGTTTACCTGGCTGCTGAGTGGAGTGAGGGAGTGAGGGGGGTTATAAGTTATAAGACCTTTTCAGAAAATGTTTTTAATAATATATTAAAACTAACACAATTTTCTTGAATAATCTGTCAAGTGAGGGAATTGTATGCACATATGCTCTATTTACGATATGATAATATGCTGGGTGATTTTGTTAAATTTAAAATAAGCAACTATACCAAATTGACAGAACTCGGTGGAAAGATTACACTCCATTTCTGACTTGTAGAGCTGGACCAGTGTGGTTCTGAGGATAAAAGAACACTGTACACTTACAAAGTTCTCAATGCTTGGGTTAACATTTAGGGACCCTCATTATGCTATGCTATGTTGAAGTGTGGTGATATTTTGAGCCTTTTCAGTGGTATAAATAGCGATTTGTTTTTACGTTCCCTGTGCCCCGAATACTAGCGTTGTAAGCTAATCAGCGGTCCGCGCTAGCTTCTTTCAAGCTAAAAACTTATTTGATTAGCATGAAAACATGTTCCAGAGAGCGATAGAGTGGGTACACATCTGTTAATAACCACTAGGTTCGTTTTGCGCCGGAATTGTCCTCTAAGGGAGGATTGTGCAAATAGTAGGACACATGTTTACAGAGATGGATTATATTCTGCTGGATTTACTAAAGTCACACAATTTGCCATGATAGTTTTGCAGGGAAAGTTCTCTTTTTATGAAAAGCAAGCATAAACATTGAGCAGATGGGATTTACAGAAGCAATAAATAGCAAAGCTACCTTCATTCATGAACACAATATTGATTACTGTAACACAAACAAACAGTGGACAGGTGATTTTGATATGTGTTCATAACATTTTAAGTTGAACTTCACTATCAATAAACCAAAATCACTACAAGCTGCAACAAAAGTTGTCCTTCTATTGTTAAGTGTGTGCTTGGCTGCATTTACCTCAGTATGGACATCCATATGAAACCCATCGCCACCTCCACTTGCTCATAGTGCATTCCATTTGTACTCGGAAGTCGGATTCTCCAAGATCAGAGTCGGAAACACACCCCCTGACCTCGGATTTTCAAACTCGGAACTCGGACAACCACCGAAAACCCCGAGCTAAATATCCAACATTGGTGCTTGGTGCATCAACAGTTGTGAAAGCTGTAGTAACATACAGTTCTAAGCACTTCTGTCCTATTTGTGTCTCACTAAATCAGTCGCACACACAGTGCTGCCCATCTTCTATCTGTGGACATGTTCCTACGCTGTTGGTATGCATACAAAACTGTTATACATATTATATAAATTGGCATTGCTAACATGGCTAACATGGCTTGAGCTAATGAAAACAATGAAAATCCGACTTGTAAATGCAACGCATTCAACTCGGGTGTGACGTCATTACCTGCTTCGGCTTCCGAGTTCTGAGGTAAATGGAACGCAGCTCTTACCATGAACATGTTTATTGCCTGTATTAAGATATATGCTGAATATGCTGTCAAAATTGTATTAGTCAGTGTATCAGTAAAAGTTGTTTTCTCTTGTGGATTTTACCAAAGCAAATATTTTTAAATCCAGATCACTTATCATTTCTTTCTGAGCTTAGTGACTTCATAAAAATCCCACTGCTGAACTTTGCCCATGAGCTTTCCTTTAGTAGTGGACGGCATCTGCAGGGCATCCCAGGTGCAGTCCAGGAGCTGAGTGCATAATGAGCAATTGTCTGAATACATGCAGATTGAAAACACAACACATTTACGCAGCATCTTCTGGTTAACTCTGGCCCTGTGTATTTTCGGGGTAATGTACTGGGCAGTCCAACACAGTGTTAAACATTATGTTGACCATTAAGAGTTCAACACGTTATGTACAGAAGGACAGCTTCAGTGCATGGATCGGACTGTTCTGAAAGAGGCACAGCATTCTCTTTATGAAAGCTTTATAAGGTAATGGTTAATAAATCATTTACTAATACTTTATAGGTGAGTTATAAGCCATTCATTTAGAAAAAAAACTTTTGGGTTGGCTAACTGAATATTCCCATGGAAGTCTGTGTCACCTCACCGAATGTGATAGGATGCACACATTGTGGAGACATATCACCTAAAAGATCAAGACAGCATTCTCTCTGTATAATTAGTTCATACTCTATACATCTGTGTGTGGACTGACCTGGTGTTGCCCCTCTCCTCCTAGACCCTGACAACACCCACCAGCAGTCTGTGGTCTTTTCTTGCATTAGCTCACTCACATGCACAGTCTGGACTAACTTATTCATGACCCAGACCTGAAATAGCATGACGCCCATATCTGATAGGAACATGTTCTCTTTTGAATGGTAGTTGCTAGGGAAAAAAAAGAGAGAAACCAACCTGTCTCTGAGTTCTTGGTCGTCTCACAGAGAGTAGTGAAGGAGAGTGAGAGCTGAGGTTGCACACCAGGCATGCATACATGTATGTAAATGACCTCATTTCAAGCAAGTCTTAAAAACCAATTTCAGCACAAATGGCTGCAGATAAATTGGTATTCATAATCTACTTTAACTATGAATTAGTTCATTATTTCTTTACATTGGTAAATGTCAAACTTGAGACGTTTGCCATTGGAGGGTGTGGGCATGGTGCTGTCCACATGGTTTGTGTTGTAAGGCTTTTGTGCCTTAAATAAATTCAGTACATTCCCATTTAAATCCAGCCTAGTTAATGTAAAACTGTATGCAGGGTTGAGGCGATGGTCTTGTTTGTTTGGAATAATTATACTAATGTTTTAAAATTAATGTGATAATGTTTTATTGATGATGAAATGATACACATAACCTTCCAAAAACTGGATTAAACTGAAAACAAAATTCACCACACTGAAAGTGTTTGATGCAACTTTAATATGGAATGTATCGCCCAATGCAGATCTTAAAATAAGTCCTTCTACATTTGAAGTAGATGAGTTAAAAAAAGAGCTAAACCCATGCATAAACCATCTCTCTGAATCAGCCGTGTAGAATCCACCCTTGTACATGCAAAGAATATGTATTATGACTCTCTTAGATTTGTTGTGATCAGAAAAGGATTTTGATTGCTAATCATGGTATGCATGACTTGTATTCACTTTTCCTTATTTTTAAGGATTATGGGAATTACTGCAAAAATGGCCAATAGCCAACAAGTTATATGGTTAATATAGAGGTTTCTTTTCCACATCATACTCATGGCCTGGTAGCAAATGTTCCGAGGCCATGTACAAGCCTGACCCAGTGTTTGGGAACCACTTCTCTAGTAATGATTTGTGGCAGCAGGATGGTGAATTTGGGATTGATTAAAAATACATACATTTCAATACAGAAATGTGTCTTTATGCAATGTCTTTAGATGGACTAATTTATGTTTTTTAACCTGTATGGAGAGAACAATTTGTTTTTTTATTGCCTTATTTCATTTTAGTTGTGAATTTTAATGTAAGTGTTAGTCATTTGTACGTCTCAGCTCTGAAAAGAAAATTAAATTGACTTCAACTGCAGTGTTATTCTGGCAAACTGACACAGGAGTGGCCCAGCATTTCCAGTGATCCTAATGTGTGCAGTGCAGTATTTAAGGCATGAAGGGGTTAACGTGGCAACTTCCCTCAGTGGTGTATTGACTGGGGTTGGGGGGGAATGTGCTGAGGCAGGCTACAACATCCAACCCTCACCCACCTCTCTCCCTCTGCCTGCCTGTCACCCAGCCATGTTGCAAACACACCCATCAAATGTATGCAGGTGTGCACACACACACACACACACACACACACACACACACACACACACACACACACACACACACACACACACACACACACACTGACCACTAGTATGTTTTGTCCACTCTGACTTTGCATCTGCTTCATCATACATATATTCGGGGTGTGTGTGTGTTTGTGTGTGTTTGTGTGACACAAGTAATTTGCAAACTACTTTGACAGAGTGAAACATGCAAAACACGTATACACACACATATGTGCACACAGCTTGAGCACGGCAGCCTACAATATTCCCTCTGCAGTACTGTGGGCCAGACCTGCTCAGCAACCCAACCAATACACACCACCATACACACACACACACACACACACACAAACACACACACACACACACACACACACACACACACACACACACACACACACACACACACACATCTAGCATACACCTCCCCTCCCTCTCTGCAGAAAAGGAAAACGGAGGGAACAAAAGATCAACAAAAAGAGAGGTAGCAGCTCCAGTTTAGCTCTTCTCTCTTTAGTTCACTTCGCTTCCACCGACCACACCCCCCCCCCCCCCCTTCTTACACAAGTACCCTAAATTGTATTTTGTTTTGATGGCTCTCTTGCCTCTTACCCCCACACGCACCACCACCGAACCTCCAATCCTCCTACTCCCCGATGCTCCCAGTGCAACTAACTGAAACCGGCTGGTATCATTGGCTCTTTACCATAAGCATCAACAAGCCAAGCTGCTCCCTCTTCCTTCTCTCAGCTCTGTGCATGTCTTTTCCTCCCTCTCTCATCTTGCCTTATTTCCCTTGTTCCGGCTCCTCCATCGGCTTTCCCAGAACTTCTACGCAGCCTGTCGTCATCATCCACTAACCAGCGTGTGTCTGCAACACCGGCATCCCTCCACCAGCTCATTTCACTCCCTCCCTCTCTCCTCTCTCTCTTTCTCCCTCTCTGCCTTTTCTCTCTGCCCCCCCTCCCCAATCCCCTCAGCCCTTCCCCCCTCTTCACTTGTCTCTTCCCGGTTGAAAGCCTCTGTGCTACTGTACCTTGTGGTGATTTCCAGCTTTTCCCACCCCCAGCCTTTCCAGCGCTCTTCAACCAGGAACGCTGTAGAAGAAAGTCTGTCTCAGACTTGTCTCCCCTCAAAACAGAGCTGCTGGACTGGTGCTACCCGGATCGAGAGACGAAGGAAAGCAAAGGGAGAGAGTGCGCTCAGAATAAGAGACAAGCCTTAGTGTATGCCAGTGAAATAGAGAGCAGGATAGTTTACAGCAAGCAAAGAAAAAAAAGAGGAGTCAGGAAGAGCTGAGTAGGCAGGAAAAGGTGGCAAGTTGGAGAAGAGGAGGAAGAAGAAGCAGGAGAAGTGAAGTCAAAACAATAAACGAGGGGAGGTACAGTAACAACGCCTCACAGCACTTTCTCTCCTTGTTGCCTCTCTCTTTACTCTTTCTTTCTTTCCCCTTCGGCGAAGAAGCAGAAGAAGAGTTTTTTGAAAGGTTCAGGGGAGGAGAAGCAGCGTGAGAGCCCCAGTGGCGACTCTTAGAGACAAAGTCACTCTTCGGAAGAGTCAGCCGGAGAGGAAGACCGACTGTCTTCAGGGTCAAAGGGACACATAAAAGGGACTCCGCTACAAAACCACAAACAAAGGGGCAACTAGCTGTCGGTCAGATAACACTGAGCAGAGCTGGCAAAAAAAAGCCAAGAGACTGAAGAAGAAGATCAGTGCAGAACAGGACAGACGTACTGAAAAACACACCAACAAAGAGAAACAGACAGAGGAAAAAGAGGAAGAGCGCTGGCCTCTCTGGTGTCTTTCCATATCCCCGTCTTCCACCCTCTGGTCTCCCATCCCTTCTCAGCCGAGATGATGATGTATTTTTGGGTGAGTACTAAGGCCCTGCAGGGGCTCCTGAACACTACTGAGGGACCAGGGACACATAAAGCAAAGGCATGCTGTACGCTGACATACAGTGTGTGATCAAAAAGATGTGTGATTATTGAGCCTATCATTTTTTTTATCATCTCATACCAGAAAATGCATAGGAAAATGATTTCTTTGATGCCGCATGTGTGAGAGAGAGTGAGTAAAGTGACAAGGCATACAGGTTTATATCATTTCCCACTTACTCGGCCTTTTACTAATGATCCAGCGTTTTTATTGGCATTGATAGAGTACACGCCTGTTACAGTGATACTTTCCCTCTCTGCTGCTGTAGTAAGCAAGAGCATGATGTCTTGTTTTATGAGTCTTAGAGATTTTACTTTAAGCGATACAGCAAAAACTGTACTTATTCTTTGTAGTAAAGGTCATATGTAAAAAAAACAAATGGGACGTTTAGAATTCTAAAATGCACTTATACACAGGGATGTGGTCTTCCAGGAGGGAACATTGCATCTCCATAGTGTCAGACACACTTTATTTAAGTTTAAGTTTTTTTTCAAAGGATTACAGCCACCCAACAAGTTGGGAGATTTGTCTTCCCATCTGTAGAGGAGTGTGTTATCTTTCAAGGAAGCCAAGATTAGAGATTCAGACAGCATGATGTAATTGTTAAGTTATTTCACAGACTGGCTGTCAATGCAGGCTGTTACAGGTAATTAATGCAGTATGCTGCATGTGATGTGGGGCTGTTGTGGCTTTGCTGTGGCCACACTCCTAGAAACTTTGTGTGTGTGTGTGTTTGTTGCTTTAGCTATGAATGTGGAACGGTCAAAAATGGTCGTACCAGTAAAGTAGTCTATCATCACACATAGAATTTATGAACAATAATGCCACATATACAGCATATAGAGACTTTCAGTTGACTTTATTGTTCCAAAGAAAGACATTGCTGCATACCACATACTGTGCATGTTCCTATACAAAACCAGAAGAGATTTACAATATAAAACACATTGTTTCTTAGTTGTGTTGTCCAGAAAATCTGACAGTGGAAAGGTTTCTATCTCAGAGTTTTCACAAATAAAAATGTATCTAATTATCTATATTTGTAACTTGTTGACAAAAGCGACATCTCTTTCATTTTGCTGACATTATTCACAAAGCCTGTCCTGTTCAGCAATACAACATAACATGATTAATTTACTCACTCAGCACTTAATATGACTTAAAAATGAAAAATTATCTATAATTGGAAACACTTACATAACGTAGACACACAAAGGTATTGGGTCAAAACAGCTGACATGCAGCAGAACCAAATTTATTTTGCTATCATGACAGAGATATATTTGTACATATTTATAATTCCAAACTAGTTCTTAAGGATTGAATGGAAAACCAGTAGTAACCTCTAGTATCTAACACTGTGTCTTCTGTTGCCGGTGGCTTCTCTGTGAGCACAAAGTATCAAATTACGGCCAGCACTTCCATCACTGACATAATGAGTGAGAATAATCCCACAGCTGTTGGACACTGTTTTGTTTTTGTTGTGTGATGCTGCAGTACTTCTAATTCCCTTACAGAAAGATACCCTGACACAAGTTGGGTTGAAATTTCTAGTCTAAGTCTGAAAAAAGGCCTCCACTGCCAGCGTAAGATAAGACTTGCTCCTCCTATCTCTCAAGTTATTTAATCAAAGGCTACATAGGTCCAGTCTGTTTGATTTATTTAACAAAATATTCATTTAGAAAACAGGCTAGTATAATTAGAGATGTCACCCACAGCAAATAAAGTCAGCTCAACAATTTCTGAATCTACAACACAAAATCAAAACAAGCTCATTAATGAGATGTTGCAGAGAGATATGTGCTGATGATAACAGTGATTAATTGCTTTTTTTTAAAGCATGGCAACATCACAAGACAGTAAACCCAAACAGGTAATAACATTTCAGCAAGTGAAGCTCATATTATTGAGACGTTATTTCATTTAATGGATTTTTATGTGTGGATAGAACCACAATAGTCCTGCAATATTTACACGAAATTGAGCACTGTTCCCTGTTAAGTAATAATATGAAGGAAGAAGAGTATTATCAGTTGTCCAACAGGCTACATCACTGATGGGTTTTAAATAGAATGAATGACACATTAAGAGTTCCCCATAAAGCATGTTCCTGGATATTCAGAATTGTATTGAAAAATAAGTTAGGGAGGGAGTCCTGGTTTGATTATCATTGTGGTTGTTTGGTGTTTTAATATATACTAGTACAGTACCTGTGGAAAATGTGCCTGTTTGGAACGGGCGATTGCTTGGCCTGTGGTATTGCTGCTTGTAGAATTCTTCGGTTAACGGTGAAGTATGGATTTGATTGGCGGGGGTATTTTGGCGACGGTAATGTTATTAGTGTTATAAGTTAGCAGTAGACTTAACTAACCTGACCCAGGGTGCTGTGTCTGCCCGGGTCAACTCTGAGATTTTCTCACATTGCACAGTGCTGTAAAGGAATAATCTCAGAGATCACGTTATGTTCTGCCAGCTCACAGCAACTTAATACAATAGCAGGAAAAGAGTCAAAGGCTGTAACCCCCCTCCCGCTGTTGTAAAGCGTTCTGCATGTGGCGTGTGATGTGCAGGTTACCTTCCCCACCAAACACGGACACACATATAGATACGTCTCGCTTTATTAGATAGATAGCCTACCTAATAAGTGGCATCACGCTCTGTCTGCACTTGTCTGGTTGTGCTTTGCAAGTGTGGGATTCTGAAACGTCCTTAAATTCGGGAATTGTCGTTTGTTTATACAAAGTCAAAGACAGTCCAAAGTAGTGCTACTTTGAACATTTTTGTGGGTCTGAGGTGTATTTCACATTTTAGCTGCCAAAGCTCCGCTGTTCTCTTCAACCCTCTCTGTCTCTGGTCCTGCGCTGTGCTCAGTCAGTGAGCAGTGTGAGAGGGGGAGTGGCCAGCGGCTAGAGCGGCAAAAGCCAATGTGTGCTTCTTTTACCGACAATATCTTTTGCATTTCTAATCCAAAGAATGTCAAACTTGGCACTGCACTTACTTGTACCCGTAGCAAGACACATGTCAAGTTTGAAATCCATCAGACTAACGGTTCAAGAGATATTCGCATTAACACACAGACAGACGCTTTAAAGACAGTGGAGATGGTTGTGGACTTCAGGAAGAACCCAGCCCCACCTGCCCCCATCACCCTCTGTGGCTCCACAATTGACACTGTGGAGTCTTTCCGCTTCCTGGGAACTATCATCTCCCAGGACCTCAAGTGGGAGCTGAACATCAGCTCCCTCGTCAAGAAAGCACAACAGAGGATGTACTTCCTGCGGCAGCTGAAGAAATTCAACCTGCCAAAGACAATGATGGTGCACTTCTACACAGCCATCATTGAGTCCATCCTCACATCTTCCATCACCATCTGGTACGCTGCTAGCACGGCCAAGGACAAGGGCAGACTGCAGCGTGTCATTCGGTCAGCAGAGAAGGTGATTGGCTGCAATCTGCCGCCGCTCCAGGACCTTTATGCCACCAGGACTCTGAAGCGTGCTGGAAAGATTGTGGCCGATCCCTCCCACCCCGGACACAAACTCTTTGAGCCACTCCCCTCTGGCAGGAGGCTGAGGTCCATCAGGACCAAAACCACACGCCACATGAACAGTTTTTTCCCCTCCGCCACTAGTCTTATCAACAAGGCCCAGAAACCACCCTGACTCTCTCCACACCCCACCTCTGGCTCCTCATGCCACTGCACCTACTCTGCTGTAGCATTCCTTTCTACTACTATTTAACTTACTTATTTTACTATTTATTTACTTAATTTTTAACGTTATTAATACATTCTGTGTGTATATGTTTATATTTATATTGTTTATATTCTTTTTTATCCTTCTTATATTTGAATGTGTGACATGCACCAACAGCACCATGACAAATTCCTTGTATGTGCAACGTACTTGGCAATAAAGCCCTTTCTGATTGTGATTCTGATTCTGACAGACAGACATTCCTGCAATTTATATATAATAATTATATATATATATATATATATATATATATATATATATATATATATATATATATATATATATATATATATATATATATATATATATCTATATATAGATATATATATATCGTAATGTACTGAAAAAGTAATTGAATTCAGAGGCGTTTAATTATGAAAACAATATATTTTTGATTTTGACAGGGCCAGCAGAGAAGGCCCTGATGGCCCTGACAGCCCACCACTGAAGCATTACTGGGATAGCGAAATTGAAATGAAATATGGACTATTACAATCAATAATATGTTGAAATTAATTAAAAGACTCCATTTCTGTAAAAAAAAAATCTCTGTGTGTTGTGTGTGTGTGTCAAAACAATAGCCTAGGCCTACCGTGTGCATATACTGCGCAAAAGCGCCACTCGCACCTCGACTGTTTAATTGTATAGCCTTGTTAGGCTATGTGTGGGGTGGGCCAACTTTTTTTTATGAGATAGAGAGACCCCCTTAAAGACAAAAAGATAATTTGAGCACTGGTTTAATTGGTGGTAAACACACAATAGCTTTTTCTTTCCATTCTTTGATAAATCCTAAAGTCAGCATAGAAAGTGATACACACACATCATTTTCAAGTATACATCCACCATTTATCTGGGTCCAGGCATGCTTGAGCTGCAGTATATCCCATTATCAGGGTTAAACATCAAGTGGATTAGCAGCTCCATCACACTGTGAGCATATTTGAGAAAGTCTGTGTTTCTGCAGTGCCTGTCATGGGAGTTGGGCCTAGACAGGTGATGCAGTTGAAGGTGTGTAAAAGAGGCTTTTTATTGACGTGCAATGTGGAGCTAGAAACAACGCAATACAGCATTCACTGACCTTCGCCTGATGAAGCCCACTGTATTGCAGACCTACAGGAGGTTTCTAGCATGTTCTCCCTGGCTGTCTGGAGTGCAGGGACACCCATCAAGTCAAGTGTGTGTTTCCAAACTATCGGTGGTCTGTAGTGACTGCTGAAGAGGACCGGTGTGTATTGTTTAACAGCAAACCTCAAGGATTTGTCTTAACGCTTTAGTACAAGCTTGGCATTGTGATTCAATATAACCCGTAGCTTTCGGTTGCTTTCAAGCTTTTTCTGAGTTTCAGAACTTAATACTCAACACTATGCATGGGAAGTAAATCTGAATGGAAATTCTCTTCCCCTCAGGCGTAGTTTACCCTATTTAGTGCGACACTCCTGGGTTCAGTATGGAGTATAAGAGGTCTAAATGTGAGCAAGCAACCATCACAGAGTGAAGTTGCTGAAACACTGTTCAGATTACATTGCTTAAAGATGCAAAAATCTGTTATTTGAGCAGCCAGCCTCTTCCCTCCTGATCCACCCACGCCACACTGCCTTTAACTGGCTGTTGGCAAAAGAACATCTGCTTTACTACAAATGCTGTTTATTTGCTTAAGTTTGGTGTCACACCGATGCTGCTGACGATGGGGTTTGAATTTCCATAAGTGATGAAGTAGGAGGGTTTATTTCAAGCACAACAGTAAGGGAAAGTAAATAAGTAAAGAAAGGAGTAGCGAAAGAACAGAGGTTAAATAACTACACCATGGTGAACTCGGTCGATCTTTGCCTCGGTCATGTTTTTCTTTGTTGCCCTCATTCTCCTTTCTGTCTCTTTGAAGAGTTCTTTCTCGCTTTATCGTCTTTTCCTCCTGTTGTCTCAGTGCCTCTCTGCCTCTCTCAGGCCGGTGTGATGTACAGTAGTTAATGATGGGGAGTCTCTTACTGATGGCTGTCTGCAGATATGAAGCAAGCAGGGTGCTTTGATACCGAGGCAGCAGCCAGTGCAGTTGACATTAGCTATTCCACTTCATCACTGCTGCTGACCAAGTCTCTCTACCTCTTCTCTTTCTCTCAGACAAAAAACATACTGTACATAAGCACACACACACACACACACACACACACACACACACACACACACACACACACACACACACACACAAGAAATGTATGTGCACATATACATGCACAAAAACATTATCAAGATGTTAATGCATGGTTATTGTATGCTTATGTACACACATGCACACAACTGCACTACACAACTACTTATACATGCACACCTGCATAAACACAAATTTAATAAGCAAGGTGGTAAGATATTTTTTAAACTGAATATATTACACTTTTTCATAACTGAAAATGTATCAATTGTATAATATATTCAGTTTGACATAATATGAGCTAGTTGTACTGCAGTGCTTCTGCACACACAAACAAACACACACACACACACACACACACACACACACACACACACAGTGCTGAGGTTGCAGTGATCTCCTTGATGCCACTCTGACAACAGTAACAGAGTTAAAGTACTTCAATCTGTCTCTTTGGAGACTCTCGGCGAGAACAAAGACCTCCGGTGTGACGAAGGATGTAAGAACGATAACGGGCTGGAAGAGAGGAAACAAAACAACTAGCCAGAACTAATGAACAGGTACACTAAAGGTGGAGGTGAAGGAAAGAAAAAGGAGAAAGAGGATAGGATTGGGGGGGGGGTGGGGGGGGGAGCTGCTTACCAGAGACAAAGACAGGGCAGGAGGGGACAGGTGATGACCAGTGTGTTTTCTTTCCTGTTATTTGCGCCACAGGGTCATTATTGTTAATTATTCATGCTTTACATGTAAGGATAGAGATGGAGGGATGGTCATTTTTGAAGAGGAGGAGGAGGAAAGAAAGGAGCAACAGTGAAGAGCAGAGAGGAGGTCTGCGGCTGCTGCCTCCTCCCTCCTCTGCTCTCCTCAGTGCGTCTGTAAGCTGATAAATAATTGAGTGTGCCGAGCAGGGGACTGCATGGTTTAGAGGAGGAGAGAGAGGGGGGCCTGCTGGAGCGCTAGACAGTGAAATGAGGACCTGCTACAGAATAGAGATCACATCCTTTTAACTCATCTTCTTCTTAACCCTCTTGTCTCAGTTTTAATCCTCCTCAGTCGTTCTATCTCCAGCTCAAATGTCCTGATCTGAGGCCGTTTGGGATGAAGCCCTGCTCGGCCCTGCTGCTGTATACTTGACTTGTGCTGGGTTTAAGCAAAGATTTTCTCTCACAGGGTAAACCCTCCAACCACTCCCTTTATAGAGAGGAGAAGGTACTCTAGTTAGGATTGTATTGATCAATTCTATTTCAATCAATTTTATAAAATTGTACGAGGAACAATTCCAGTGAAATGTAATCCCATCAGCTCCTTCAATGTAATCAAAAATACTGTCATATCCATTATTTCAGAGGTTGACCACACTACTAGATCAGATCTGATCCACGATAAAATACACATGAAGGCCTTATTTATTGTTAAACTCATATATCAGTGTGTACAGAGAGGAGGTAGGATTGTGGCAGCAGGCTGTCAGCTAGGAGCTGAGGCTGCACAGCCACATCCTCCATAAGCTTTCTTGATAAACTTCCCTTTCGGATGCCTGACATTACGCTGTAGCAGCCTGCACACTTCATTTAGCTCAGTGACAAGCTAGCAGGCAAGAAGTGTGGTTGTCGCTACAGCTACTGTTAGACGAGCTGCAGTGTCTATGTGAATCTCTCTCCTCTTCATTTTCATTTCAGAGTGGTGGTGAGGCGCTGGCAATCAGCTGTGTAATCCATGTAATTCTCCACTGCAAGAACTGTGTCAAACTGTTAAATGGACAAAGTGCTGCCAGTGTCCACTCTGATGCTTTAATTGATCCATGTTTGTGGCCTTTCACATATGGCCAAAAGCAGTGAGCTTTGATGACTGAAGCTCTGGTAAACAGCTTCTGCTTTAAAATGAGTAAAGGAAAAGGATGGTGTTGTTTTTTTATTAGAGGCTTTAAGTGGTCCCACTCTCGGCAAATGTAACCGCTAGTAAACTCTGTGTTGCCACAGACTCGTTCAGCAAACTAACCCATTAGCACAAGAAGGGCAGCAACGTGAAGTGCAAATGATCGAACATCTTACTGTCTGATCAAGCTGTTACAGCTACAGTTTGGTAACTTTCATAAAAAATAACTTTTTGTCATATTTGCTTAAACTGTCACTATATCCTGACTGTACTATATGGATCAGATCATCTATGTAAAAAATCCTGTTCCTCTGCCTCCTCCTGGTGCTCCTAATGGCACAATGGAAAACAACCAATCAGGGCTGAGGAGTCTCAAAGGCTATGTCAGTGACAGCTCATGAACTGCGGTCAAACTGTAAAACTAGGCAGCACTGATCACATGTGAATCACAATTCTGTTACTGGATTGCCTATTTCTAGCATCAAATGTTTTCAGAAAGTTTAGTGTACAGTTTAGCTGTAAAATGAGAAAGCTTGCTCTGGCCGGGTGGCGATAACATTATCTTTCAAAATGTAACATATGCCTCTTGCATGTTACATTGAATACACCATTATGGCTTCAATCATTTTACCTTCATTTGGTAGTTGTAAGGTGTACATATTTGTTCTATCTTCATATTTTTATGCTGTTATTTTATATTTCATATTTAATAGGTGTGGTATCTGAACCACATAGGTTACTTGTTTACTAGTAAAGGCTTACTGTATTAGGTTACAGTATCTAAGGTAACTTTGCAGCTATAAAGCCCATCACTGGGGGTTACAAGTCAGTAACACACTTACCTCTATCCCTCAGGTGAGTGTGTGACTGTGATTAAAACTGATGTCCATATCCATCTGTATCATTAGTATCTCTGTGTGAATTGTAATGTAGTTTGTAACGCTAAGAGTCTTCAATCCTGGACCATTGATCCTATTTGTCAGTTAATAGTTGTTGAGCTTGGCTACAAAAATCATTCACTAGTGTTGTAAATTTCCTTGGATTATTATTTTATTTAATACTGAATAGTTGTACTGACACCAGGCTTGTATGCCTCAGATCCTGAAGTGCTTGTTAGCAATAAATCATCATTGAATTCACATCATGGCTGTCTATTGTTTTTTCCGTTGGAGTCTAACTGTCAGCCATTAGTCCACCACCATCACCAGTGTTACACATGGTGCCTTAAACCCGGAACATTTTAGGCAAAGCTGTTCACCGAAAGACCTACTCCAATGGAGACCAAACTCCAACTGCCCAGCTGAGTATTTTGGTTACTATTCAACAAAAGTAAGCTAGGTAAGCTACGTAGGTCCCTAATGTTTGTATTGTCTACTACCTAGCTTTAGGGGAATACATTTTTTACTGATACTGTATGATGCAGGGTAGTCTATATCCACGATGTTGCACTTCCTGGATTGCTCCGTTGTCAGCGCATATTCAGCCGGCTGTCACTCTTTTCGGCCAGATGTCCGTCCCCTCCTGCTTTCTTTGTGTTGGAATATTAAACTCCAGTCGAAGGACTATGGTTAACTGCTCCTCAGATCTCTGCAGGGTAAATCCAGACAGCTAGCTAGACTATCTGTCCAATCTGAGTTTTCTGTTGCACGACTAAAACTACTTTTGAACGTCCACATTCCACCAAAACCACCTCCCTGTTTTGGTTAATAGACATGCTCTCGAAGCTCCTCCATGATCAGCAGGCTCAGTGCAACAGACCAACCCGGTCTCACGACAGTTTGTGTAAATTTCACGTTATTTTTAATCTATTGATACGTGTTCACGGGGACGTTTTTCTCGTTTTTTTCGTGATGTCCAGCATGAAATACACAACGGGGAAAGGACGCCTCATATGTTGGGAGGCGGCAACGAGGCGGCCGCTGGGGATGCGCGACAATACCGGGACAGTTGTGATTAGGAAGACTATGGGGAAAGGATGCGTCACACGCCGGGAGACGGCCGCGGGGGGGGGCACAATAACGGGATGCCCGGGTGAAAGTCCTGTGTTGTTTGACCCATCCACCCCCCCCGACCAACCACCCTACGCGGATTTTCAGCTTTTTATACTACTCCCTACCATTTTCGTGCTGTGACCACGAAATATGCTTCCCATTGAAATACATTACTTCACATTTTTGTGCTGGCCACCACGAAAAAAAACAAAAAAACGTCCCCGTGAACACGTATCATTAGATTAAATAACATGACCATTTCACGAACTGCCATGAGACTGGGCTGAACAGACCCAGTCCCTCCTTTAACCCTCCATTTTAGAACCAACGGCCCCATAACATGATCGTGTCTGTGATAGCAGAAGTCACAGACCGCACAAACACACACTGTGTTCAAGACCACCTGTGCTTCTCATGCTTTTCGAGAGACCACGCATCAAAGACTGCTCTAGACGCCAACTTGCTATCAGTGCCTCTCCCAGTCCCACACACAGCATTTAATGGACAGTGAGTCTTTTGTATTTTATATATTCTGCTGGAAATGAAAGCTTGGAGGGCTTCAGTTGCACTCTTGGCAGTATGCTGCGAGCTTTGTCCCCTCGTGAGAAGGACTAGTACCCTCAACAACCTGACATTCTCATACAATTGTACCAGCCATGAGACAACAGGTTATGTCCCCTTCTATTTCATGTTTTGAAGGATTCCCCTGTACAGTCAAGAGAAGTAGACCCCCGTTACACATAGATAGGCTAGGCCTACACGTTACTGCAGACCAGCTCCTTTGGCTCATGCTTTAACTGTCACTATAACCTGCCATTATGAAAACATGAGTTTAATCAGGAAGACTATCTTGTATAGTCTTGCTGATTGAATTCACGCTAAGCTTTACATAATGAAAATATCTGTGGTATTTAATACAAAATTAAATCAAATAAAAGTATTAGATACAAAAAGACTGAATAGAGTTGTTAATATGAAGGGAGCCCCTGCTTACTTCCTTTTGGCAGTGAAGAACTTGTAATTAGATTGTTCATCTACCAAAGATTCCTTCATTGAATCCTCCTCACTCACACTTGAAGCCCTCTAGCATTCTTTTGCATCATGGTAATCCCTTGAGTCCCGCCATATCACAGTACAGCAGTTTTCCATTCACTGTGTGTTGTAATCTCCACGCCGGTAAGGAGATTAAACAGGTGAGCGGAAGAGGGGATTTCTAGGATTTGTCCTATGAGTACAAAAGGATATCAGTGGGAAGGAAGGCTATTACCCGAGTCTTTAACACCGCAGAGGGAGAAAGAAGAGCGGGACCAGCATTGTAGCACAGAGATGGAGTTGGAGGGAGTGTGTGAAAGAAAGAAAGAAAGAAAGAAAGAAAGAAAGAAAGCTAGGTGTTATGACCTGGAAATATCATTAGCACCGTTTACAGAGGGCCACTAGGGAAAGGCCAGTGTGCCATCATTATCTTATCTCCTCAATGACATTATGCTATCACCACAGCAACAGTACTGAATGTTACCTTCTCCGTATCTCTGACCCCAGATCAGGGTTTAACTGCAGACCGGTACTCACTTCATGAAGTGTGGGCAGAGAGCCAGGGGACTGATAATTTGTTGGTTGCTGGTCCAAATTCAGGACCAAACAGGGAAGTGGGGTGAGGAAAGTGAATTAATACTTTTCATGAAATTAATAAACACAGATTGTGTACAAAAGCCAAGTGTCTTTAGAAAGTATGACTATGTTGGACATTCAGCACCGCAAGGATTCTGTCCAATGCCAATATTCATTGCCTATGCAGGAAGTAGTGTGTCATATAGCAAAGTGCATGTAATGGTTTGGAGATCTGGGTCGTGGATGTGGTGCATGCAGCTTTAATTTGGAAGTCCAGAGTTTGCGTCTTGTGATGGACCAAAAGTTAATCTTTGCAACTATAACCATGTTCTTTCTCTAAAGTTAAACATGCCATAGCTGCCTTGCACAGATACTGATAAATACATAATTTGAAATTGGAGGCATTGGTGGGGGGAAAAGCATTATTTTACTTTATCCTATATTTTCAGAATTCTGACACAGGGGTTGAATTTTATTATTATATATTTTTTTAATTGGTGTGTACAGTATATGTCTGCAATCCTCTGGTAAACTAAATAAATTTGTGGAATTGTATAATGTGAATGTGAACCGAGGTGCTGCTGCACACATATGTACAACTGTCACTGGATAAATGAAGGTTAAAGTAAAAATGTAAGAAAATTAAAAAAAAAAAAAAACATTAGCAGGATTGGAGAGGGTTATAACATGTTATGTTGTGTTAAACATGAGATTAAAAACTGTTATCCCTTGAACTCAATAGGCAAGATCATAAACCTTTTACTCACCATCCTAAAATTCATAGCCCTTATCTGTGATTGGTTACATGGTGTAATTAGATCATATTTGATTGGACTCTTAATAGACTTCTAAATAAAGAGGCCACCATTGATCTAGTCATTAATTTAATGGACAAAATGGTTGTATGTATGAAGTGATCCTGTGTATTCAGGTCAATGTCAGTAGCAGTGTGACTGTATCTTTTTCTCTGTGATGTGATTTGGGAGAATCAGTTTAGCTGTCTCACAACATGCTAGCCATATTCATCTTGTGTGCATGGCACTGAGCACCTCCAAGTCAGAAAAAATAACACATATTACTGTACCCTGAGAAGGTCCATCTGTTATATTTAGACTTTCTTCAGAAAAACAAAGACATTCCTGTGATCTTGCAATGGAAATGTCATGAAAGAGTTCTATGTGAACTATAAAGTCTCAGTCACGGTAAAATAATTAAATCTGAGAAGTCTTTGGCTGACTTTTACTTCCCTAGATCTCTACCAGGAACCATCTCACCACGGATGGCAATGGCCACATTGAGGTCTGTGAGACCAGGTACAGGTTTGTATTTCCACACACCAACTCACACACCAAATGACCAGTACGGCTCATTAAGAGCTTGTTTTGCACGACACACACACACACACACACACACACACACACACACACACACACACACACACACACACACACACACACACACACACACACAGGAGCAGTACAGTAAATGGAACAGCAGTCCAGTGACATTAATGTTACAGGTTATTGAACGATTTTAAAGGATTTATAGGGCAGGGCAAGAGACTGTGGCAGAGAAAGAGCACAAGGTAGAAATAAGACTTTGTGGAAACGCACACTCATACACACACCCCTGTGCAGTACACAGTAGCCGCACCATTGCTCATATAAATTACCAGAGAGTTTTATACCTCTCAACATGTCCTGTTTCCCTCTGTCTCGATTTTTTCTTTTACTACTTCTCCCTCTCTTTCTCCCTCCCCCTCCCTCCCTAGCTCCAACATTCCTACCTCTCCCTACCAGGTCAGCCAGGGAAATAGCTGTTGTTTGAAGTCATCTGCAGCTTTCACATCTCTTCCCTTTGTTCCCCAATCCCAAGCAGCTTGACATCATCACTGTGTCTACTGTATAGGCTTGTGTGTATATATGAATTCTTCTATTCTAGCATAGCCAGAAAAAAAGTGTGGGTGTGCATCAGAAAAACTGGGTTTGCCACATGTCATTATCTCTAACTTACAAACCCACATATACCGGTAGATACAGTGATGCTGGCAAGTGGTTTATGTTTTTTTCGTGTATAAATATTTTGGCATAAGATTACTGTAAGTCTTGCAAGGAAAAAGTGGTGAATTGAGTATGTCTGAATGGGGTCTGTGTGTAGAAGCGGCGCTGTCCGTAGTACTGAAACGGAGGATTGATAGTCATAGCAGAAGGAGGGTTTTTTAGTGGCATGGGGCTGCTTTTTGTAGCCCCATTTCAATGAGAGTGAAGCTTTTTGCTCGCTGCTTTTACGTTGCTGAGCACCTCGCAGTTTTCTGCTCTATGTAGCTTGCATTTTCGCAGAAGCGTCCTGAGAGCCTTGAGTAGAAAAAACTTCAACTCAGAGCGGAAAAGTGTGCAATGCAGTCCGGTGCGCCTTGCGTTCTGCAGGTTGCAAGGCTCTGAAGGGAGAGTCACCGGCCTAAACAGCTGTTTCTACGCATCTCCCCCCTGCTGATTTTGTGTGATTATTGTGAATGCGCTGATTAATAACTGTAAAAGAATATTGTTTTGTGATGAATGTAGTTTAGTTTTAACAGCTAAGCACCTAGGCATTGTCCAATGTGCTCCAGGCACTGTAGATTTTTGATGTGTTCCGTGACCCACTGGAACAGCATTGTAAGGCAATAATGCAGTACCTGCATGCTCAAAAAATATGCTGAAAGCATGGGAAAGTCAAGCCCATCAAGCAACATGAGCGATGGGCATATTGACCTGAATGTAACATTACTTGGTTATACTAACACATGTTAGCCTGACAAGCCAGACCCAACATTTTGATGTGGGTCTGGCTTGTCAGGCTAACATTGGAACTCACCAAAAACAGGGCTCAATCCGAGGGGCGGGATAAACGGTTGTCTTTCAGATTCCCTCTGCACATAATAGCCAACCAGAGCAACGCTAGTTGCTAGATTGTTGCCGTATCCGGTCAGCAAAACTCCGAACGCATCTTCCTTTTTTAAGAATGACTTCAGCACTTAACTCCAAGTCTTCCAGAGTCACGGCAAAAACCGATTCCAAAGACCGCTGTTCGCCAGCAGCAGCAGCCATCTTCTTTGTTTTCAAGTAGCAGGGAACTGTCACTCTGCAATCCTTATGTTAAGCCCGCCCACCGACTCTATACACAATGTGATTGGCCTGACCTAAGGCATAGATACCCGGCACAAGCCCAACGGGTCCCGACTGGCCGGGCTGGGTTCGGACAGATATTTAGAAATGATGGTCGGGTTCTGGTCGGGCTCGGTCACATCAGAGCGATAAGGCATTTGTTGTAAAATGGTGCTGCGGCTCCTTTAAGAGAGCTCAGTGTGTGTGTAAAGTGGACAGAAGAGAGATAGAGAAAGAGGAAGCGGACGTGTAGATGCGACCGGAGCAGAGTTGGTGAATAAGTTTAAGTTTTGTACACAGCAAGCAGGAAAGGTTAACACGTTGAACATTTTAAATTAAACAGCTTATTAACGTGCGCTTGTTCCCCCGTGTGAGCTGATGACCTCATCTGTTGACATTTCCGAATGCCTTCCTACAGCTGCTTAATAAAAGCTTTCACACAAACAAACGTAGCCTACATGTCTGTGTCAGTAGTATGAGAAAAAAATGAGATTTTAACTGTGTCGTGCTCGGGTCGGGCTCTGACACAAATATCTTAATGCCTGTCGGACACAGGCCGGGTTCGGTCACGGCTCTGTCATTATTGTGGCGCATCCCCAGTGGCCGCCCCCCGCAGCCGTCTCCCGGCGTGTGACGCATCCTTTCCCCGCAGTGTTTTTCCTAAACCCAACCTCCGCCATCCCGTTATTGTCTCGCGTCCCCCGCAGCCATCTCCCGGAGTGTGAGGCGTCTTTTTCGGCTGTCTCCCGGTGTGTGAGGCGTCCTTTCCCTGTAGGTTATTTCGTGCTGGCCACCACGAAAAAATTGAGAAAAACATCCCTGTTAACACGTATCAATAGATTAAAAATAACGTGACATTTACACGAACTGCGTTGACAATATTGAAGGGATTTGTGCCTTGTAGACTGTTCCAATCTAACAGGTCATCTGCTGGAAGCTGGAAGACACATTCCAGAAGGTGGTTCATTTTTTCAGTGAAGTGTGTGCTAACAACTGAACATACAAGATCTATGCAATTTTACAATTTAGTTTGAATCTGGTTTGCTTGACCTGGAATGCTGTTTCAAGAAATATATTTGTAAAGCAAACACTGGCAGAAGCAAGAGAAGGAAATCATCATGAAAAATGTATATATCAAAACAGTCATTACTCTTATGTCCTGTAAGACATTGTCACAAAAATGGGTAAAAAAGAATGGAAAAGTGAAATCGTTACGTATTTTTACATTCAGTAGTGTATCAGAGAATAGTGTCTATTGGCGTGGGTTACTGATGGTTTCTGGGGTACAGTACTGGGGCCCTCTGCACTCTGGATTTGACTTTCAGTCTCTCAAACTATTTAATGGTGTGTGTGTGTGTGTGTGTGTGTGTGTGTGTGTGAGTGTGAGTGTGAGTGAATAGGTTTGGTTTGAGTAACATTCTCTAACAGCCTTTTTAGTAGGCTTCCATTGGAGTTGAACAACAGCTTTCTGGGAAATGGCGAGGAATGAAGGGAGCTATGGGATGAGGAGAGGAGAGAAGAAAAGACCCAGTTTTCTGTTTTACATCTAGCTGCTGCTTTATCCAACAACACCTTTCCTCTCTCACCTGTCATGTTTTTCTATTCTGCTGCCTTTTCTTGTTTCCTCCTCCTTTTTAGTTAAGGGAAACCTGGGTTTATTTTCATGTTTGGTTCAGGTTTGGCAGAAAAGCAACAGATCAGAGGTCATATCAACATGTCCAAATGGAAATAAGAGTGCTTTCACACCTGAACTGTTTAAACAAACTCTGGTTTGGTCCAGCATGAATGCTTTCAGTCAAACCAGCCAACGCTGAATGAAAAGAAGGGTCTCTGTCTGCTTTTTAAGGCAATTTGTTTTTGATGCCAATGCAAAACAGACCAACTATGGCTGTATGGTTGCAGGAATTCAAAAGCAAAATTTACTCAACCCATGTACTGATCGTGGGCACTTTCAAGAAAGTGATCTCCTAAGCAATCAACAAGTGAGTTGGCGACCATAGTTTTTCAGTTATCAGTGGCAATTTTCACTAATAATGTTCATAACTAAAGAATGTCCTCCTGAGCTCTTTGTGACACCAGAGAAGATAAACAACCCCATAAAAAGTGTTCAGACAGACTTTGTTGTATGTTGAGAACACTGCGTCAGCACAGCAGGGCTCCCGACACCAAATTCTCCTGCAAACAAAAAGAAAGAAAGAAATGCAGAGAAGGCAAAAAAAGTAAAACCGTGCTTAACTTTTGTTGCAACACAATGAGACGTCATTTGGAAAGGCACTGCATTGGCCACCTGATCACTTTGTACTGTATCTTTAATAAGGTAATTATACTGTTTAAATTATTACTGTGTCTCATTTTATTATAAACTGCTGTGCAATGTGTTGGTATCAGATAAGCCTTGATCTTGAAGTCGAAGGATAAAATAATCAACTGGCTGTTATGGATTGTATTCCATCATTTCACCTCCACCTGAAACAACCCGTCTCCATCAGCATAGCCCCTTGGCTTTTTAATGCACGGGGCTCCAGACTCACTTCATTTTACTAGGAGCACTGTAGCCCCTAACAAAAAAATGTTATGGGCACAGGCAGAAAACTTAGGGGCGCACACCTTAAATCGAACTGCAGCGTAATTTTTCACTCTTACCCCATTTTAATTGAATGGTGATAAATGCTTTGGTAATAGATACCACAACTACAATCTTCTGTCTGATTTTAGTTCACAGTCACATTTTAATTGAATGGTGCTGAACAATTGCACATTATTATTATTATTGACAATATACTGTATTATTGCCTCTGGCTCATACAGGCTCTCCCTCCCTCCTCTCCTATTGTTTTTTGTTAACACTGAAATCAGTGTCTGACTTGGACCAAGAAAGGTGCAGGTACTTTAATCTAGCAGTTGCATGACATAATCATCACATGCGTCTTAGATATATTTATATTTATACGCATGTCTTGGTAATATATCACTTCAAATGTGTTTTTGTATGCATTTCATTACACACATTAAGGGCTTTTTGCTCACCGCTGTGGCTAGTGGTTTTCCAAAGTTAGTGACACGGCAATTTCACTAGCCACTATTTTGTGGGAAATTACATTATTATTATTATTATTATTATTATTATTATTATTATTATTATTATTATTGGTGTTATAGTTTTATTTGATTTAAGTTGACTGTGGTGTGCTACAATTTACTTGAAGAACTAGAACCTTTTTAAATGACCACCAAAATTACATAAAATGTAGTCTCTAACACTCCAGTGATGAAATATTCATCAGCTGTGATAAGGTTTTGTGTAAAACTCCTTATGTATGAAAACATGCAACCGATTAGGATAAAGACATAAAAAGAGTAGCTTCTTATAGAATAAGTGGTGCAGGGGTGGAGAAGATTGATTGAAAGTGGTTTGTCTGCTGTCTTGCTGCGCGCAATCTTGACGTCTTTTACAGTACTCTTGTCAAAATGTTTTTTCTGCTACAAATGCAACCATCGGCTCGGTTGAACCCGCCATCTTGTTCCCATTTCTTCTAATGGCGACCTTTTTCAATTTCAAAGTTTGTCACACCTCTCTCTCTCTCTTTCTCTCTCTCTCTCTCTCTCTCTCTCTCTCTCTCTCTCTCTCTCTCTCTCTCTCTCTCTCTCTCTCCTTCTCTCTCTCTCTCTCACACGTGGACTCTCTGTAGTGACAACAGCATGGGCTCAGAACTTGCAGCCCTCTTTGAATTAGTTTCCAGTATGTTGAGACATACCAGTACTAACCTAAACAGTGGTCTCACAATACCATGAATCTCTGTGGAATTCACATGAATATAAAGGACAGAGGGTACAAACATGCCCCACACACAACATGCACATGGGACGAGAGTGTGTTTACCCATGCATCACTTTGTCTATTTAGCTAATCACACTTGGTTATTCTGCACACACATGCTCCACTGTATTGACATGCAGCACAGGGAGGGGAGGTTTGTGCTGGTTTAGCATTGAAATTCCCAAACGTGTGTGTGTGTGTGTGTGTGTTTGTAACGTGTGTTTTTGGCATGCACTTTCGCAACGGTATCTGTCAGTATTTGCATGCACCTACAGAATGTGTCAGGGTGCAGCAGGGTGTTCCTGCTGTTTGTTTAATAGTAGCTGCCCTTTCATAAGAACATACATCCCACTAACAACATCCCTGCACACTGGAGAATTCCAATGCCTTTAGCTCTACCAATGAGCTCTCACAAAGTTTTGAGGTCACAGGTCAAAGTCTGTATTGATTGGATGATTGTTCCTCTGGAGGAAAACAAGTGTGTGATCCTCACTGCATTATCATTTTCAGCCTATTTTTCTGCCTTTATTTGTAGCAAACACGCATCTCATTATCGTAACAAAGGCGACTCACTAGAGGACAGTGGGGCTTCTCGCTTCCTGCTAGATTTTCTGTGGGCTTGCTGTGCAGCAGGTCACAACATGGTAGCCACAGGGGTTTCATATGGATTAATAGTCGTTGAGTTAGAGTTGATCTCATTGAGAGTTTACATCGGGCAGTGAACTGGCTTCATGTCTCGGGCTTAGATTGTCTGGAGACAGACAGGGTCGACACTTACAGTATGCTCAGGACTGTTTTCTGTGGAGAACAAGATCTATGAATAAGATATCAACCATATATAAAACCAAAATGCACTCCATTATAGTTCATTTCTGAAAGCTTACAATCTGGTCATTAACAGTGAACGAGCATACCTCTTTATATGGAATTAAAATAACGAAAATGTATGTTGCAATCTTTTTTATTGTCATCTATATTTAAACATGACAAAATGTCACAGCTGTTTTTATATTAACTGTAAAAGAATAGTTGCATCAATAAAATTTGCAAATCTGATATTTTGGGAGATTATTTGGGACTGTCCAGAGAAACAAAAGCACTTGTTGATTCTTAAAACACGTAAAACAACCCATGCTTATGCTTTCATCTCGAGTGATGTGTTGCAGGGCCAGATTACCATGCACTGGGGGCCAAATCACAAAGTGAGTATTGAGCCCATACAAACACATGCCCGACAAACCATTTTGGTAAAATTAATATGGGCCTCATGACTGGGTTAAAATGCAGGCCCTTAACATTTCAGTTTTTGTAATTTCTACCCAGACAGCCTGCAGGGACCCAGGGACAGGTGCCCAGTTTGCCCAGTTTGGGGACCCAGTCTTGCCTCTTGTGTTTGTCGGAATAGTGACAGCTCTCTCTCAGAAACAAAGAAAGTAGAGTCACTTTATTACAGTTCTGAAAGACTTCTTAGCAGGGACGTGCATTTTCGGCAGCAGTGGCTTAAAGGCCTAATAGTTAATAAATATAAATACAAATTAAAACAAGACATTAAATATATTAACACAACTATGACTATCAACCAATTTATCTTATTTCCCTTACGCAATTATTTAACAGATTTAATAAATACTCAACAAAATAATCAGTTCCCACAGAGACTTTTTAGTACTGATCAGGTTAATCCCAAACAGCAAAGGGAACTCTGCCACAATGTGCATATTTAGAACAAGAAGAGGGACATAGTTTTGTTTATTTTGCAAATGGCTAAAAAACATTTGAATTGTTTTGGTGTTATTGGAATAAATAACACGTAACACTTTAAGCAAAAATCTTTTTGAAAAATCTGAACAAAAATCTTCACTCTAAACTGGCGGTTGCTGCAATTTTGATAATTGTACAGGAAAAAATAGTGCACCAACAATGAATAAGCCCTGTTACTATTAGTTTAATGCAGGACACTTTTTTTGATGTTGTGGTTCAGAGATGTTGGTCTATTTTGCTTCCATATGTTCTTTTACTCTAATGGAAATAAAAAAAAAAAAAAAACACATTTAGATGTATTTGATTTAGGTTGCATCTGTAGATCTCTTCTAAATGAATCCACATATTTAAACCTAACATTTAAGGGGGAAATACTCTTACCTTATCAACTGGGTTAGTTAATTTGGTTATCCTGTTCACCTGCAGTGTCAAATGAATGCAAATTAGTGCATTTTAATAAGTTAATGCCTGATTTGCATATCAATGCGGCGAGTTAGCTAAACCTTTGCTAACATTACATAAGCTAGTAGCATGTTAGCAAGACACAAGTTAACTATTTTTTTTTGTCTTTAGGCTAGCTGTAAACTCAAGGCACTGGCTGCTTAGTCTGTTGTTCACCACTCACCTCCACACAAGACAAAAACAACTGTGTGAGGTAGGAGCTTGAAGGGACCGCTGTCTTTCTGTCTGCCTGTGTCTGTGTGTGTGTGTGTGTGTGTGTGTGTGTGTGTGTGTGTGTGGGTGTGTGTGTGTCGGTGTGTGTGTGTGTGTGTGTGTGTGTGTGGCACGCACTGCTGCCAAGAGAGAGAGAGAGAGAGAGAGAGAGAGAGACAGAGAGAGAGAAAGAGAGAGAGATAGAGAGAGACAGAGAGAGAGAGAGACAGAGAGAGAGAGAGAGAGAGAGAGAGAGAGACAGAGAGCGCGAGAGAGAGACAGAGAGCGCGAGAGAGAGACAGAGACAGACAGAGAGAGGGAGAGAGAGAGAGAGATATATACAGAGAGAGAGAGAGAGTCCTCCATGGGCCTCCTCCTCCCCGTTCACCTCCAGTTCATCATTTCCAGCGTCCAGGTCTGATCTCAGCAGAGCTCGCTCCTCTTCTCATCCATCCAGATCACAGCGTCCTCTTCATTCATCACCATCACCACCAGTGGCTTGACTCCATCAGGGGGTATCCTACATACTCACTGCTTCTTGACCCTCTTTAAAATATGATGATGTCACAGTGGGGTCTAATAGAGCTCCACGGTTTGGTTCCGGAAGTAAAAATCCCATTGATTTTCTCCACAAGGATTTAGATTATCAGCCATAATGTCTAACCCATCCGAGGTAGCCTGACCCCGAGCTACGTGCTTGTAACATACAAAAGGTTCTGCTTCTGTAAAAGCTAGAAGTACGTATCAAATCAACCTTGTTTTAGGAAAAACATGGTTTATTCGTGATTTTATGAATAACTACTACAATACCCACAATCCCCAGTGATGTCTCTAATTGGTCCATCTCGCTGTTACCATGGAAATGTTTACCATATCAGCAAAACCGCAAATGGAGTGAGCGTCTACCATGAAGTCAATGATAGTTTCTGTACACGGTCCTGTACCTTGGCCTTTTTTGCCATTTTCAAAATATTTTTTTGCGGCAATTCAAATGTTTTACGGTCATGATTCATCTTGTAGCTGGTTGGCTTGATCCAGACTTTAAACTCTTTTTATAAGCAATTTTTAAACTGTCAGTGGAACAATTAAATGGGGAAAAACACTTCCGGAGACAGAGCGGTTAAAAAAGTGAGCGTTCACTGTTGACCATCATCAGGTGGTTAAACAAGTTGCCTCTATGAAAGTCATAATGACATTTGACTTGTCCATTTAGCAGATGGAGTTTGGTCAGTTGTCATAGAAATAAACATCTTCGAAACATGAATACCTCCATGACAACAGACCAAACTACATCTGCAGAGGAAGCTCATAAGATGCTGTTGAAAATTCTCGTAAATGGATTTTGAGTTAAGATTTTTGTCTTTTGACTACTGTTTCCAAGGTCAGAATGAAATTCCACCCGCAAATAATGATATTGTAATAATAACTTGAAACTTTCACATCATAGAATGTTCTTTTTTGGAAAGGGTTGTCATTTCCATATCATTCATAGTGCAACCGTTCCTTGAGCAGGTAGGATCAGTACCTTTGCTCAAGCTTGTTTTAGCAGGACAGGTTTGAAACTGAGTCAGAGCTTTAACTCCACATCCAACTCGGCTCTTGAGAGGAAATAAGTGTCATGGCCAGCAGGAGTTTGTTGGTAGCAGCTTCAAACTTTGTACAGAGTACTGACTCACAGTCAGCTCTTCCCATACAGAATTAATCAGATGACGCCAAACTTAATACCATAACCTAATATTCCCTTAGAAATGGCCAGAACAGTATTGATTTTGCTGTACAGCCAATGTAAATGCCGCTCTCTGCTATCACTTTTTGACCAGATGATGTGAGGCATCTGACAGCTTCATTTGACGGCCGGCGTGTCTGCACTGTTTAAGCCATCGTCCCCAGCACACTGCACCACTGCCTGTCTTGTAGTCATTGCATCATTTGATTTTTACTACAAAGAACTTTTCTGAGTATTAAATCATACATTTGTCTTAGAATTTCTTGACTTGTTTAAATATTTAAAGAGCCTATGAATTAGTTTTAGAGGGAAGTAAAATGTTCCTTATTTTGCATGGCTTCAGCAGATTTTAGGACAAATGTGAGTAAGAGCCTATAGTGATATATTACTATCCCTGCAGGGATTGAAAACAAGGAATATTGACTCTTTCTGTAAACAGACTGGACTATCTTTTTTATTTGCAGCCTCAGGGTGTGATGTCACCTGCCGTTGTTGTTTTCAAATTATCTGCACAGCTCTTATTAGTTAATCTGCTTTATTACCACAGAGCTGGCTAATGCAGTTAGGAATGTAGCCCCCCGTTGTTTCACTCTGCTGCAAATAATTTCGTGACATTTGTCCAATAATGGGGTTTTAGTCAAAATTATGACCCAATTAGACCTAGTTTCACATTCATTTGATTTCACAGAGCAGCTGGTTACTTTTCACCTCAAATGTAGTAACAGCAGAATTAATATCAGCCACAGTAATTGGGTTTCAAGACAAAGTTAAGTAAGTAATAGCAAAGAGGAGAGGCTAAAGGGAAAAAAATGATATTAAAACTGGGGGAATTGTTACTCACTGCAGAAAAGGAATAATTTACCGTTAAGAGGATGGAGGAAGGGATCGTTTGCTATGAATGAACCAATCAGGATATCTGTCTTCAACATTTAAATGAATACTCCTGAAAATGAGGTCACAGCTAATTTTCAAACTCCAAACACACTGTTTATGCATTTTGATGCCTGCATTTAACAAAAGGCTTTTAGGCTTTATTCACTGGCCGTGCTGTTGCAGCTAGAGCAGTTTGCAGTACAGTGTGTGTGTGTGTGTGTGTGTGTGTGTGTGTGTGTGTGTGTGTGTGTGTGTGTGTGTGTGTGTGTGTTTGCCAGCCAGGAACCCCCACCTACCCCATGCCCCTCGCAGCCTCTCTTCTCCATTCTTTTCTTTTCCCAAATTGAAATTACATGCCTCTGAGTTTCTCTCCGCCATCCCTTCATCCCATTATTAATATTTAAAGCGACACCTTGAGCAAACTCACTCGTCAAAGAGAGAAAGCGATAGAATGAGGAAAGTGGGTGAGGGGATTGTGTTTGCAAGAATCCTTTAATCCAAGGGAATTAGCCGTTTAATAGCGAATCGCCATTTGTAGATTACAGGGCTTAAACTCCGCAGAGCCAAGACTCTCTGACACCTGCTTAAACACTTAAGACATGGAAACTCTCTCTCTCACACACACACACACACACACACACACACACACACACACACACACACACACACACACACACACACACACACACACACACACACACACACACACACACACTAACAGGTGCCCACACACATACTGTAGATATTGCAGATTTCTACTAGTCTTTTACCATGTATACTGCTGTACCATGTTTACTATATGAGTTTGACATAGTTGCAATGCAACTTCATTGTCCACCACACCTTTGCAGAATAAAACATTATAAATTTACAGAACATGAGCGATACAAGAATTTCAACAAGTTATTAACACATGGGTGTTGGTCATATTCTGTCTGGCAGCACTTACAACCAATTCTTGGTTTTCCTCATGTTCATTTATTGCACCATTCTATTGGGGCTAAAGCATTTACAACCCTGTGTCCTAGTAATTACATCTTTACACTGTCCAGAGGCATTTTGGTCTGCGCTGTTAATAACACCCCTTGGAAATCAAAAAAATGAATGAACGGAGAGGTTCCAGACTAACAGGCATTTGCAAATTAGTCTGGCGCTGCCAAGCTATAACATACCATAATCTCAATTACAATATTTTAAATATGCTGATGACATGGTCTAATAAACAATAGTTATAAAAGACAAGAGCAATGTTGAGGACAGTTATCATCAAATTATCTTCGTCCCTCAATCCGTGTATTTGCTCATTACACACACACACACACACACACACACACCGACACACACACCCATACAAACACACACACACACACACACACACACACACACACACAC
>CM042334.1:30606965-30611965 GCA_023566125.1 Zingel zingel
TTTGACCTTATTTAAAAAGCATAAATTTGGCCCTCATAAACATGGACATATCCTGTCTATGAATCTAGTCATATAATCATCACTTGATCTCATTTCAGAATTCCTCTTCACCATCCCTGCTTCCACCTCACATTCTTCCAGTTGTCATCATTAACATCGTTGTATGGTTAATATTCCGAACCTTTCTGGGCCCCGAGCAGAATCCGATGAACAAACAGCATGTACTGTGGTTCAGGGCAAATGAAAGGTCTTCTAGTGTAGATTCCAGGCTGTACTGTGTCATGTAAAATATATGATCTTTCTTATGGACCCAATGTTCACAGTGCTGCTTAAGCACACTGACAAAGCATTACCACGGGCTATGGAGAGAGAGAGAGAGAGAGAGAGAGAGAGAGAGAGAGAGAGAGAGAGAGAGAGAGAGAGAGAGAGAGAGAGAGAGAGAGACATGGAGAAACAGAATGAGAGAGATGGGTGGAGAGATAGACACAGTTTATTGACGGGGGTCAAAGTCCAGTTACTCAGTTGAGTTGACGTCAACGAGGGAAAGCTTGTCTTCGGCTCTGAATGTGAGCTGATTCGTAGATGAGGATCTTAACCAAGCACAGACGCCGTGGGGCATGACAGGTTGCCATGTCTCTTTCATGAGGTGTAGCTGCAGAGTTTGACTTTGTTTGGGTTGTGTGGTCCTGCAGACAGTCAGACTGACCGTTGATTAAATGTTAAAATGGCAAGAGGTTTTGGGGATTGCTCGACATAGAGCCGTCACGCCCGCCCTTGTCTTGATGGTCATTGATCTTGCCCAAAGACATGTGCTTAAGATGGATAAAGGACAAACTAGACTGGATACAACTTTTACAGATACTGTTTCAGTTACACAGTAGTTGAGGTCATCTGTATGCACATGTGAGTCTGTGACCAAATTGAATTACTAAAGTCTCTGGTTGTTACAGTTCAGGTTTCATTAATGACATAGGCATAGGTTTGGTTACATCAAGGCTTTATTTTTTACTTGCATTTAAGATTCATTTTAGAAGTCTCAAAACATTTTCTTGCTGCCTGTCCAGTCACAGAATCAGTCTTTGCTATTATTTTATTCATTTTAACCAAAAGACTGAAGATAACTAATTTGCACTGTATATACTTCTTTAATTATTCTGTCGCGATGAGACTGATCTTACATATAACATATAACAGGCTTGCCGATATTGTACAGACATCACAGAAAAAGCTTAGACATTGCGAAGGAAAGTAAATGGCTCACAAAAGGATTTGATACTGGTGTGTGTGACTTAAAATCCCCAGATGAGGCAGCCTGGGCTGTGTGAGGTGGACTGTTGCAGCACTCAAAAGTTGTGGTGGGAGGGACGGTGGGGTTTTCAGTCCCCAGGGAGGCAGAATTACCCATATGACTGCGGATAAATCAGCTCGCAGCACACAGGAAATTTATGAGTCAGACTTGATAGATAATACAGAGAGCTTCTCGCCGGGGATTCTCACCCTCCCTCTTGTCACTCCTCTTCCCCTCATCCCTCTATCCGCTTATGTCCACTAATTTGGCTGTCTGCCTTCAGTTTTTTCACTTTTCTCTCTCATCCCCTGTTCCCACTCAGTCCTCATACTCTGTTAAATCCATCCATTCTGTAATTTCCTCTCTGCAGAGTCAGTTTGTTCCCCCAATCATCCCCCTCTCTTATTTACTGAGCGGAGAACAGGAATGGAGGAGCAGTAACAATAGCATGACAAAAAAGGTTTGTTGTTTCTGCATCTGCTCACCACTCTGTATTATCTCCCTCTGGGTTCCTCCTGGGCCTTGTTTTCTCATTATTTTCCACTCGCTCTTTCCAGTTTTATTCCATTTCAATAATGCTTTAGCTCAATGCCTCTTTTCCTCTCCTTTTTTTACTCTTCTGCCCTCTTCCTTCTAGAATAAATAAAAAGCAGGTTTTGATGCTCTAAAGAAAGAATAATTCTGCTTGAGGAAACCTCCCATAACTTCTCCCTGCTCGAGTTTTCAAATTCTTGAAAATTCATGCTCTCACACAAAGCTGTTTTGCTTCTTATTCATGCCTCCTTCTTTCCTTCTTCCCTCTTTCTTTCTCTCTCTTGTTTCGGAAATTCACCAGCACTGCAAAATAGCATCTCTGTAATGCTTGCTGCTGACATGGCCAAAACATCCTGCCTCTGGGAAACGTAGTTTCCATCCACCTGCCTCATTTCCCAAGATGCTTCAGGCCTCCTCTGCTTCTATAAATCAGATGCACTCGTTCCACAGAAATGCAAATGTTAGTGGTGGTGCACTTACATTCTCCCAGAGATATAGTACTGGCTCTTGTAGTGTGTGTGTGTGTGTGTGTGTGTGTGTGTGTGTGTGTGTGTGTGTGTGTGTGTGTGTGTGTGTGTGTGTTTGTTTGTGTGTTTGTTTGTGTGTGTGCGTATGGCTAAGAGATGTATTGCTGTCGACCATTGGGAGTGCTAAAGCAGAACAGGGCAGATTGAGAATTGCTTTTCTGTGACGTCAAAATATAAAAAGCCACTGGACTGTATCCTGACGATCGGGGACTTATTTTGTTTCTGAATGCATGAAGATAAAGAATCAAATTTAGTCTATTTCACCCTTTTCTCTACTCCTCTGCAGCAATTCATCCTGTTTGACTGGAAAAACAGAGTGTGTGTGTGTGTGTGTGTGTGTGCATGTGTGCGTGTCTTATGGAGAGAGAAGAAGGGTGAAGAGGATTTATCTGAAAAAGGTGAGGTAAAACAAGTGAGGAGGAACAATGGATGGAGTGATGAGTACCTGACGTCTGCCATGGCCTCTTGGCTGGGCAGCTGGGGCATCAATGATGGATGCTCCTTTAACAGATTTGCTGAACATTAAAGGCTCCATCCCTCCATTGTCCTCTGGGGAGCTCTCGTTCCCTCACGGCCCACTGGTGGGGCCTCTGTCCTGGGCTGCTCCCCCTGCTTGGAACCCTGCGTGTCAACCAGGTTTGGATTAAATACTGCCATGTCAGGCCCTCTAGTACGCCTCTGAGGGGAGAGGAGAGGAGAAAGTAGGGCTGGGTATTAATGGGTATTCATTCTAATAACCTTTTTTGGGGACTGATCAAGTTGTGGTGAGTATTGAAAACTGCAAGAAGTTGCCATTGGATGTCTGGTCAGGCCCTGCCTCTTAAAAGAATGCTAAAATATTTAAGTGACAGATGAAAAGGAGTTCTTTCACTACTACCTGAAAAATTGTGTGTGCTGGAATTCGTGAAAAAACATTACCTTCCCATTTTGTTGGACTTAACTTTTTGTTTACTTGAGGTGATGGAATCTTAGGTATGTACCAAGCACAACCACTTTCATCTGCTCCATTGTTTTATACAACTAATTTGCAATCAAAAAGAAAATGTATGTCCCTTGTTTTGTTACCAAGAGATGGCGGTGGGAGGGCCAATGGCTCTTTACACTGAATATGAAAACAGGGCTGTTCACCGTTAAGCCCAAGGTCAGTGGCCAACATTTCCCTGAGCTATACTGAGGGAAGTTTGGAATGAATGAAGAATGCAGACATTATCACGGTCTGATGATGTCATGGACGTGCTTAATAATTGGCTATGTGGATTTACCGCTGGTAGAGAGAGGGGCTAGTTTGTCTGCAGCAGCAGCTCAAGTCTTCAAGAATTTGCCAAATTTCAAGATTTTGGTAAACTACGGTGAACAGTGAGAATAGATACTGACAGCCTAGGTCCGTTACAAATGTCCTCTGTATCGTTCCCAGTTTAGTACGTGTTACATTTTGTAACACACTTTAGCTCTCTGCTCTGCTGTGTGTGGAGCACAGATATCGACATTCAGAATGCCAACCATCTTCCAAAATGCAAAGCTAGTCTCCAAATGACTTATGCTTGAACCTGCATGGTATTTTATCTGGTTTATATGGGCATGGGCATTGTGCAGTTTGACTTAGGTCCTCCAACAATACTGAAGCTAATTGGCATATGAATAGAGATGCAAACACAATGTTGGGTTTGTTCCCTGCGGAATGTTACCTGCTGTGAATTTATTATCTAATTCACGTAATTTAAAAAATCACATATTAGTTGCAGTGTTGGGCAGTTACGCATTACTTAGTAATGTTACTGTAATACACCGCTCAAAAAAATAAAGGGAACACTAAAATAACACATCGTAGATCTGAATGAATGAAATAATCTTATTAAATACTTTTTTCTTTACATAGTTGAATGTGCTGACAACAAAATCACACAAAAATTATCAATGGAAATCAAATGTATCAACCCATGGAGGTCTGGATTTGGAGTCACACTCAAAATTAAAGTGGAAAACCACACTACAGGCTGATCCAACTTTGATGTAATGTCCTTAAAACAAGTCAAAATGAGGCTCAGTAGTGTGTGTGGCCTCCACGTGCCTGTATGACCTCCCTACAACGACTGGGCATGCTCCTGATGAGGTGGCGGATGGTCTCCTGAGGGATCTCCTCCCAGACCTGGACTAAAGCATCCGCCAACTCCTGGACAGTCTGTGGTGCAACGTGGTGTCAGTGGATGGAGCGAGACATGATGTCCCAGATGTGCTCAATTGGATTCAGGTCCGGGGAACGGGCGGGCCAGTCCATAGCATCAATGCCTTCCTCTTGCAGGAACTGCTGACACACTCCAGCCACATGAGGTCTAGCATTGTCTTGCATTAGGAGGAACCCAGGGCCAACCACACCAGCATATTGGTCTCACAAGGGGTCTGAGGATCTCATCTCGGTACCTAATGGCAGTCAGGCTACCTCTGGCGAGCACATGGATTTTGCAGGGCTCTGGCAGTGCTCCTCCTGCTCCTCCTTGCACAAAGGCGGAGGTAGCAGTCCTGCTGCTGGGTTGTTGCCCTCCTACGGCCTCCTCCACGTCTCCTGATGTACTGGCCTGTCTCCTGGTAGTGCCTCCATGCTCTGGACACTATGCTGACAGACACAGCAAACCTTCTTGCCACAGCTCGCATTG
>CM042334.1:30621965-30771965 GCA_023566125.1 Zingel zingel
TCCATACCCATTTGCGTGCCCTGGCTTTTCCACCTCTTTCTCAAAGTAAACAGAGGAGAGAAGGACAGAAGCAGAAACATCACTTTGCCTGTCTGCACACATTAGATTCCCACACACACTCTTACACACACACACACACACAATCCGTCTGACGCGTCGGCTGCTCAGAGTGTGTGTTGGCAGCTGCAGTGGTAGTTTGTAGTGTGTGTATGTGTGTGTCTGTGGAGGCATCCCTGTACTGCATCCACTGAAGTAGCAACTCTCTGACTGCTCATCGCTGCCGCTGACAGAAGTAAAGAAGAGATAAGGGAGGGGACAAGAAGTAAAGACAGACAGAGAGTGGTCAAGAGAGGTTGAGAAGATAGACAGAGCGGAGCTGTAACATAGTCTCTATGAGTAAGGTGTCCCGTCTCCACATGCTGTGCTCTATGACGAACTCTGGCTGTGTGCTACTGTCCGGGTCCGGGATGTTACCCCATTCTCTGCAATGCCCCCCTGCTTTCCTCTATCTGCCCCAGGTAAGAAAGCACCCATCACACCACCCACCAGCACACCCCCCCTCTGAGCTCACAGCTCCTAAAATGTATCCTTTTTTTTCCTCCATTCACATTTTTGTTTTGTTTTCCTTTCTTTTTTTCCAGGGGTGCCTGCTTCTTTCTTTTATTTCTCTTTTTCAACTCTCTTATTTTCCATCCCTCCATCAAAGTGTCCCGCAACTTCCCCTACTTCCCAAACATATCTCCTGTTTTTCTTATTTGTAATGGCCTCCAATTTTTACCACTGATCGTTCATATTTTTGAAAACTTCCACTTTAATCAGCAGCGTCTGCCTCTTCATCACACTTCTTTATGTAACTTGCTCAACTTCTTTTTATCATGTGCCTCTCCTCATCACACTCACATACTCTCAGTGGCGTTGAATTGATGAACACATGGAGCAACCCACCCTACCCTGTGTGTGTGTGTGTGTGTGTAGTGGGCAACAGAACAGGGACAGATGTCAGCTCAGAACTGAATTAGACAATAGAACCAAATGACTACTTGGAGTGGCTGCATGCCTGTCATTCAGATGGCTGTGTTTCTATTAATTGTGCCTTGTTTTTTTCAGTTGTCACTCACTCTGTTTGTTTACTGTAAAAGTACTCAATTGACACTGCATCGGTCAATTGCCGCGTTACGTGCCAGCTCATTTAACCATGCCTCTGTGTGTGTGTGTGTGTGTGTGTGTGTCTGTGTGTGTCTGTGTGTGTGTGTATGTGTGGGTGTGTGTGTATGTGCGTGTGCCTGGTTTTACTACTGGCAGCATGTGCAGTGGCAGGCGGTCCCCTTTTCTCTAGACAGTTTGTTATTGCGGCCGTATAAAATATGATAAGACTAGGGAGAGCTGCCATATAAAATATTAGCGGGCTGCAGTGAGCTAACCTGCCACGTCCAGACTCCAAATAGCCGCCACACATCACCTTTACAGGGCGGCCCAGACCACCCGCCTGCTGGCAACACAAACACTCACACACACACACACACACACACACACACGGGTACAAACACATGCAGACAAACTCATACACACAGAGCATGCACCAGCTGGGTTCCGCAAAACACACACACACACACACACTCTTTATGCGGCAACACAAACACCACGAGTCCTCAGGGAAGCAGTCTGTTAGTCGCTTGTAGTTTGTGTGTGTGTGTGTGTGTGTTTGTGTGTGTGTGTGTGTGTGTGTGTGTGTGTGTGTGTGTTCATTTACTTTCATTGCTTATGGCACACATGGGAAGACCCTATCACATTACGCAAAGTTGTACTATTTTGCTTTTTAATTTAGATTGAATTTTTTAATCTATAAAATAAATAAAAAGTGTTGTGAAAAGAAAAGACAAATGCTTGCCAGAGTGTCTACTCGTGTCAAAATAATAGTGTTCCAGCGGTGGAGGGATGGGTTTTAAGATGTAAATTCCTGTATTGCTGAAAGCTTCTCTTTTAACTGCAGCTTTTACTCTGAAGCCAAGGAGTAACAGTGGACTTTAGACGAAACTAACCATGCACGGGCATGGTTAGTTTACATGCTTCTTTGTCTTTTTAATTACACAGTGAAAGGTTTCCATCTGAACGTCTTTTCTTACAACTTGATTAAATTTCGAGTTAGTTTTCAGCATGTTTTTCTCTTTCTCCGTTTCCTGGGGCCAGTCAGGCTATTTGTTGCATCGTAAGCCTAATGTACAGTAAAAACCTTAAAGTATGTACTATGCACTATGCAGTTGCAGTTATGCAAAGCTTTTTACACTATTTCTACCAAGAACCAGGGACATAGACAGGGAGCATTACACAACTGTCACATTTTGCAAAGAGAAAGACAATATTATGGAGGGGCATGAATGTTTCATCCAACAGTGGACTTTTCAGTGTTGCGTGCTTTTTCTTGTTTTTTCCACCAGCCAGGGTTTTCTGATATCTTATATTTGTGGTGAGTGATGTGCAGGCTTTTGCTGATAGAGATTCATTGTTCATCCAACATCCATTGTAGTCCTCCTTTAACATGATGGAGATTCTTGAAATGAGCATTAAGCTTCTAACCATTTTTCTAACCATCTGATATTTATCTCGAAAAGTGTGTGTGTGTGTGTGTGTGTGTGTGTGTGTGTGTGTGTGTGTGTGTGTGTGTGTGTGAGTGTATGTGTGTGTGAGTGCGTGAGTATGTGTGTGTGTGAGTGTGTGTGTGTGTGTGTGTGTGTGAGTGCGTGCGTGCGTACATTTTTTTTTAGTAAGGAAAACGCTATGGCATGTAATAGTGGTCCCCAGCCACCGTCAAATGGACATTGTGGTTATGTACTTAACGCCCTGTGATGTAGTTGAATTGATCACATATTTTTTGTAGAGTTGAAGTATGTCTTGATGAGGGATTTATGGAAACAATTATAAGAAATTCTAAATGAACAGGACTGAAGATAATAACATGATAATACCTAAGGGAAAAAAGCCAAACCTATTGGGGTCACTAAAGAATTTTAAAGTCAGTATGTATATATAGTATAACTAAACAGTCGGTATAAATATGAAGTCAGTATGTATATATAGTATAACTAAACAGTCGGTATAAATATAAAGTCAGTATGTATATATAGTATAACTAAACAGTCGGTATAAATATAAAGTCAGTATGTATATATAGTATAACTAAACAGTCGGTATAAATATAAAGTCAGTATGTATATATAGTATAACTAAAAAGTCGGTATAAATATAAAGTCAGTATGTATATACAGTATAACCAAACAGTCGGTATAAATATAAAGTCAGTATGTATATATAGTATAACTAAACAGTCGGTATAAATATAAAGTCAGTATGTATATTTAGTATAACTAAACAGTCGGTATAAATATAAAGTCAGTATGTATATATAGTATAACTAAACAGTCGGTATAAATATAAAGTCAGTATGTATATATAGTATAACTAAACAGTCGGTATAAATATAAAGTCAGTATGTATATTTAGTATAACTAAACAGTCGGTATAAATATAAAGTCAGTATGTATATATAGTATAACTAAACAGTCGGTATAAATATAAAGTCAGTATGTATATATAGTATAACTAAACAGTCGGTATAAATATAAAGTCAGTATGTATATTTAGTATAACTAAACAGTCGGTATAAATATAAAGTCAGTATGTATATATAGTATAACTAAACAGTCGGTATAAATATAAAGTCAGTATGTATATATAGTATAACTAAACAGTCGGTATAAATATAAAGTCAGTATGTATATATAGTATAACTAAACAGTTGGTATCGGTTGAGTGGGAGGTTTGACTAAGTGGTGTGTGTATTGCTTTTGACTCTGACACTGTGTTTAAACCCACTATTCATCTGCCTGCTCCTCCTCTATCCATCTATTTGAACAGACAACATGGATCACAGCTACCCCTCCTCCCCCCCTCTCCCAATACATTCATCTCTTCCAACCCTGTGTATTGGATTTCCATTCTCGCTCTCTTCTTCCATCCTCCCTGTTGTCTGTCTTTCCGATTTTTTCTTCCAAGGCATAGCCTTGGAAGAAAAAAAAGATCTTCTCAAGTCAATACCATGTGCTAAATCTGCTTGTGCAAGCTTCTCTTCTCTCCCTAGGGAGGGAAGGGGGGGCTGGAGGGAGGAATCTTTACCAAGGCTCACCTAATAGTTAAACACTTCCTGCCTTCTGGTTGTACTACACCGAGGAATGTGGAGAAATAAGCCCACCACTGCTCACTTGATTCTTTGCTCTTTTTCTCTTGTGTCCCACTTGTCTTTAGTCTCAGTGTTTTCGGATTCTTTTGTAGAGCGTGTATTGTTGTATTTGTTTCTCTGTCTCATGTGGATATTATTTGTTTCATAGAATAATAGAGTATGTTTTGTGTGTTACAGCTTTGTTGGAACACGCAGTTGATACCATTTAGCCATATTTAAACCCACAACATTTTTTACATTATAATGATTTATATCATGTATGCCCACGTTTGTTGTAATCTCTCAGTTATTGCAGAGCAATATTTTCACATTAACAGTGATTTTATATATATATATATATATATATATATATATATATATATATATATATATATATATATATATATATTTTTTTTTTTTTATTATTTTTTTTTTTTATCTCAGACAAACTATAACTACTTCTACTTATTATGTAATCAAATAAAACTCTCAAAACAAATGCAGTTTGAGCATCGACACTCCTACAGATAATGAGAAAATAAAGAGTTAAAGATGATGTGAAAGATTAAAGAAATTGATTCATTTTCTCTGTTATAACTTATAACTCTACGACGTAAAACTAGCACAAAAAAAAAACCATGTCATAAAATAAAAAGTAAAGTGTATGCATTTGAGCAAGCATTCAATGCTAACGTGCAGTAATTGGCCTTTTTAATTACTCTGTGCTACAGGCACATTTTGGTGGTAACAAAAAATTTACATACGCATTGATGCAAATGGTATATATTCTATATGCTCAAACAAAACATTTTCAATTCTGGATTGCAGAAAATCAAACCACTGTTTGAGCATGTTTGCATCATTTTTTAATCCAGCATTGGAATTCTCAGTGGGTGTGTGTTGTGGATGCTGTTAATGTGAACAGTGATGCAGTTGTTGTAGTTGATGTAGTTGTTTCTGCGGAAAGAAATCTCTGAGCTTTCCATCTGAGGGAAGAGACGGAGGAAGGATCAGTGCCTAATATCATCAACACCCTGTACTGCAGCAGTTGTACCGCTTGTATTTGCTTTTAGATCATGAGGGAACTCACCTGTACAGTACACAAGCTCTAGACCAGGGGTCACTGACCTTTTTGAAACTGAGAGCTACTTCATGGGTACTGAGTCATACGAAGGGCTACCAGTTTGATACACTCTTCTGAAATAACAAATTTGCTCAGTACGCCTTTAGTTATATATGATTTTTTAATGATTAATGAAGACACTGATCATGTTAATGATTTCTCATTATCAATAATTATCAACAATGACTTAACAAGGTGGGAAACAGATAATATCAATATTCAATTTTAATTTTAGAACAGGCCTGAGGGCTACTCATGTGGTCCTTGGGGGCTACCTGGTGCCCACGGGCACTGTGTTGGTGACCCATGCTCTAGACAGACACACACACACACACACACACACACACACACACACAAACACACAGTGGTTGCTGTTGTATACACTTTGTAATCTGTTGCCGTCTTTTATTTGCAACAAATATACATTTCAATTACATGTAAATAAGAATTGTTTGCTTGTTTTACTGTATTTATTCTATTGTCTTTTTATTTTATATGTTAATATTGTCCATACAGGGAGTTATAATTTTACTAAATGATACACTAACACACTTATAAACTGTTACAGATTACTCATTGTGAATAATATTATTTATAAAAATGTACAGATGTTAAAGGGAGATTCATTACATCCAAACCAACAGCCTTTTTATCAAATGGATTATCATTTATAAATATGCAATCAGCTTCCTCTGTGTAGCCTTAATAATTAATTAAACAGAAAAGAGGACAGAACGACAGACAATAAATAAAAAGAGCTGAGGACACCACAGAGGGTGCAAGCAATATTAAGCCACATGATTGAATAGATGATAAATATATAATTTAATAACCTGTTACTCTTCACTAAGACAACACAGATATGTATAACATTTTATTGCAATGTTGTGCATTTATGTACTGTACAACAACTGCAAGCCCTGGCCCCCAGAGCCCCAGAGCCCCAGAGCCCCGGACCCCGGTTGGCCAGTGAACGTACACATTCAACATGTACTGGATCTTTCCAGAGTCTCAGCTAAGTGCAGAGTCCCCTCTGTGGACGTGGAGCTCTGCCCTTCTGCTCCAGCAGACACAGCAACAGCTTCTTCTCTGCTCTAGCTGCTGATTTGGCTCCTTTCTCACTTTTTCATGTGACTTTTGTGTTTACTCTGTAATGGATGCTACGCAATATAACTATATATAACTATATATATATATATATATATATATATATATATATATATATATATATATATATATATATATATAAATACTTAAGTAAAAGTAAATTTACAGTTTTTAGTTGCAACCCCTGCTATTTTCAAACAGATTGTCAGTGTCAGTGCAGGCCATCAGTCACTCACACTAGCTGCTGACTTCTGCATGTCTAAGCTGCTGTCATGTTGCTTGCCGTGTATCAACCCTGTCTCCTGCAGCATTGCTTCCCAACATTTTGTTCTTGTGACCCCTTAACACAAAGCAACATCTACGTGAGACCCCTAACCCCTGAAAGGCAGTTTAACTGAATTGTTTTTCTCTTATCAGACTAAGGGCTGCCAACTCTTACGCATTGACCGTGAGACTCACACAATTGACACTTTTCACACGCTCTTACACCTGACTTACTTATTATTGACCATGACTTTTGACTTGGCTTTTCATCTATAAATGCTTTAAGATTGTGAATTTGACTTCTGCATTGAAGATTGTTGGGGGTTGAGGAGGGATGACGCTGACCCCTGCGGTGGGTACTGTTACAGAAGGCACCGACTTTCCTGATACCGAATCTCACTCCAAAGTACATTTAAAAGTTGACAGCCCTGCAGACTGCTGGATATACACTAACTAGGATTAAAGTCAGAGAAAGTGGTTTTGGTTAAATATTGAAAAAGTCAACGGTCAACAACTGATTTTCAACAGCGAATGCATTTTAAAGGAGTCATAATGCTGCATAGATGTTTTATGAACATGTAAATGTTGTTAGTTCACATAGCAAGACGCAAAATGTAGATGCTGAACGTGTCAGTAAAACGTTCACTAACAATGTCCTGTATATGTGTATTTGACTTGTATTCCTAACTTTTTATGGTTCAGGTTATGGTTATTGTTAGGAAAAGATAGCGTTCGTGGTTTTCTGTAATAGAAAAAAGTGTTGTTTTGGCATTTAGAAACAACTGTCTTTCCCTTACCTTAACCAAGGTGCTTTTGTTGCCTAAATGGGCTGTGGGATGTGAACCGCAGTCTCCTGTGATAGTCCTGCTCCATGTACATAAATGTAGCACTTCATTCACACAAGACATTGCCTGAAGATAAGCCAGGCAGAAGATACCTTTTATTACATAAATGGGAAATCATAACATTACCTGATTCCACTGAGACACAGTTGGTTAAAAGTAAGTTTTTCAGTATTTAAGAAAGTCAACCATCTTCTTCAAACCTTAACCAAGTGATTTATTAGCCACAATGGAACGAAATAAAATGCTGATCATAAACAATGGATATTATAGGAAAGCAAATATAGTCACTGAACATTTTTAAGTTTTAGTTTAGTCAGTACCTTCTGTGTTGATAGTGAACAGTTTGCAGATATGTCATGCTAATAAAAAGTGTTCTTTGTCTTCTCTGTCTTTCTTTATTTTTCCACTTCTTCTATCGTCTCCCTCGCTCTATCTTTCCTAAGCCTCGATAAGCCCATCTGCTCTGAGGCCAAGTTCACACTCAACATGTTTTACATCTCCCAAAGTTAGAGCTGCATTGCTAATGTCATTCTTTCACCTGTTTTAAACACACACACACACTCACATACACATACGCTTCTTACAGAGACACACACACACACACACACGTCTTCATCAGACAGTGTGTTCTGCCTCTCATTAGCTTTTCTCACCCATGTCCCAATTTATAAAACAAGAACAATGTAATTGGATGGAGCAGAGGCCTTTTTTCTTCTCTCTTCATCCCTCCTTTCCTTGTCTTTTTGTGCTTCACTTTCATTCTTGATTTTCTTGTGCCTTTTGTCTTTTCCCCTCTTCTTCTTCTTCTTCTTCTTCTTCTTCTTATTCTTCTTCTTCTCATCTGTCTTAATTCCAACACTGTTGGATGAGAAAATATGCATTTGACATTGAAGTCACTCCCTTATAAACAGCAGACAACTAATGATATGACAGTTAGGATTACAGGGCTCAGTCTGCAATGAATTCTAATATGCTGCAAGTCAGACAGTGCTGAAAGTTTCCTTGTACTCCGTCTTAGTTTCTATCTCGCTTGATTTATTGGTCTTATTGTTATTATTTTTTAAAGAAAACCAACACTGCCAAACTGTAAACAACTCACATGTACCATTTATCAAGAATAACACAAAAAAGTCACTTCTTGAAAAAATTAGATTAAAAACATTATTAAAAAGAAAACAACTATTTCACTCTCTCCCTCAGTCTTTCTCTCTCACTCCCTAGCTCTCTCTCTCTCTGTTTCTCCCTCTCTCTGCTGAGAGTTACAGTGACAGTCCCTGTCAAATGATGGCTTGCTGCTAATATATTTGTGTCTCATAAATTCCCCATTATTCAGCTGTTATTTTTTGTATGGTTCATCGGGTGGGGACGTCCAAAGTGGAGAAAAACATTACCATGACATCACCAGTTCATACCTGACTTCATCTGCTCCCACCTGTCCTCATACCCTGTCAATTTACCCCTCTCCCCCACGATGGCGCTCAGATAGAAAGAATGTCAGAAATACCCATAACACCTTAATAAGTTAAAGGTTAAAGAAATACTAGTCTCGTTTTGCCAGACCTTCCTCCACAGTGCTGCAGAGGAGGGTCTGGCTAGTCCACACAGCAATCACACAGCTGGTTTATTGGCATTTCTTTAAACCAATCAAAATCCTCTTGGGCGGTTCTAACCGCTGAGCGGAGCCATGGTGCCTCTGCTAAATAGTCTCAGGAAGGAACTTGTTTTGGTGGAACGTGTATGTTAAAAATTTGTTTTAATATAAATAAATAAAAACTAAGAAGGAACTTTTCTAATGTGAATGATTCTTTGTTAAACTTCAATGCTTTAAAAACACCAAAGCAAGTAAGCGCTGTGACTACTCTTCTGAAGTGATTTTGGAGAGGGACATTAGGTAGTTAAATACACTGGTTGACTGACATGACACCATTGTATTCATATAATACTATCAATCCAGGCTAAATTGTATAATGCATGCATGCTGCTTCCTCTAAATTTCAGGTTGTGGTCGACCAGCAGGGCCTGCTTTGGTTGTTTGATAAATTGATCACCATTAATTGTGATTGGTGGTTGGCTGTGCATGCAGAGCCTGCATGTCACGCACAAGCAACAAGAACACTTAAATCAGTGTAAATGACGTTATATCAGACACAGACTGCTGTTGTAGATTAGTGTTACGTTTCTAGCATTGCGGCTCTGAACCATAACGTTAGTTGGGACGCCTTGTTTCTTTAGGCTAACTTTATTAGCTTTAGCCTGGCTGGTAGCAGCTTTCTGCGGTGAAAAATGGCCGGGAGACGTCGTGATAACATTGCATTAATCAGGTGATTTAGTTTGTCTTTGCAGCGAACATAAAACACTGAATACTGTAGCTTCACTACCCATGGAAATGTGCATCTTTGTGTCAGCAGCAGCTGCCACGGCACTTTTCTACGCACAGAGAGCCTCACTTCCCATAACAAACGCCGTCGGACTAACGTTGATGTTAACGTTGTGTCACATGACCACCTGTCGTAAAGGTGAAGGCTCGGCCGGTAACGATCATGTAAAACGAGAACGGTGAAAGTTTATTTTTCTATCAAGCAGCAAAAAAGTTTTAGCGTCAACAATGCAATGTTCTGCGATGTGACTATTGCGCATGCGCACATCGAGATGTACATGATCAAACTAAATATCGTGCAGCCCTAGTTTGGGTTAAAACATCAGCTCCCAGGATACAAACACCCGTTTCTTGTGTTTTCTCCGTAACTTATTCCAGGACACAAACTCCGCTACCCAGCTTAAAAGGACCTATCCAACGTGACCTCCCTCTTACGCTCATTCACCAATCTTTCACCAATTTTGAAGCCAGAGTCTGCGCTGTAGTGACGTTTCACCCTGTTTTTATAGTATCAAATAATGAATTAAAAACAAACTTATCAGAAAAAGTAACACTTGAACAAACATCAGCTTGATAAGAGCTCAAATGACTGAAACCATCTTTGGAAGAAATGATTTGACATGTACTCTGATTGTGTAGTTTGGCGCATGTCCCATGCGCTTACATGGAGGGGGCGGAATTAATGACCTATACTGCAGCCAGCCACCAGGGGGTGATCAAGCTGTTTTGGCTTCACTTATACAGTCTATTCATCACCTGTTCTTCCTTAAGCCCTTTTGGTCTTTACTTACAACAGAGTGCAACACTATGTATCTGGAAATGTGTGCCATTATCCCCATATTTAAACGATTACTGGTCTTACCCTTACTAATGATGGATGGATTTACACTCCATCTTCAAATGTGGCTGTTCTGAACACATTTGCCTTCCCATGTGGTCAGACAACACTTTGTACAAGTTCATTCTTTAAAAAAATAATCTAGCCCTCACACTGTGCACATTTGTATTTTACATGTTTACAGTAAAGGTCAAGTGTATATTCACATATTTCTTTTCTCTCATTTTCTCTTTACATGTTGGACACATTCTCATAATGCTATCTGTTCTTAATATGCTTTTTTAATATGCTAGCTGAAAGAATCCTTGTGTTGTGGTTGTTGTGTACACTTCTGTGACCTGAAATTTGCTTTATTCATATTGATGAGCAGCTGCCATGAAATGTTACTAGAAAAGAGCATAATGCTTTGTGGCTTTAAGTAAAGGTTAGAATTACTGTCTGTGAGCAAAGAGAGAGAGCTGCAGTGACAGAGAGGAACAAAATAAGAGATACATAAAAAGAAATACAGTGGAAACAATAGTGAAATCAAGAGGATGGAAAGAGGAGAGGTGGGGCTCAGTAAGGAGGATGAGGAAGAGGGTCACAGTTTGAAATGGCAAAGGTTTTAGTTATCGTGTAATAGCTAAAGGTCTCTGAGAAACTGGACGACAGTACAGTAAAAGGTTATTCTGACAAGCCGGCTTGTTAGTTCAGCAGTGATATGACGGTATACAGTAGAGAGAGCTCACAGGGTCACAGGTCACAACCCTGAGGCATCTGGGGAGGACCCTGCTGTCATTTGTTTAAGGTTACACACTTCTGGTCAGAGTCCCGAGTTTTTTCTTTTTTTTTTTTTAACAGTGCTGATAGAAAGGTGATGGATAATTACCCCCAGTGTTTACCCCTGGATTCACTCAGCTGACTGACAGGACAGGCAAGTTGTGTGTGTGTGTGTGTGTGTGTGTGTGTGTGTGTGTATGTGTGTGTGTGTGTGTGTGTGTGTGTGTGTGTGTGTGTGTGTGTGTGTGTGTGCATCAGAGACCAACAGCTTTTTGGTGTGCATATCTATGTTTACAGCAGTGTTAATTTTGGCTTCTGATTTTAATTAAGTCTATTGATCAAAATGTTAATTAGTTTTTGTCACACTGTAGTCATTTGATTATTGTCAGTTTAATGCTAGTTTAGAGTGTTGAAGACACTTACTCTGCTCCCACACACATACACATTCACACGCAGATAGATATTTACACACATGTACCAGTCTTATCAAACGTCTCTGTTCCTCCTCGTTTACTCCTCTTAATTAGCATTAATTGTGGTCATTAACATGAGAACAAGGTGTAAATTAAATCACGAAAATAAGACAATATTGATGCTAATTGACAGAGCTTTCTTTAGGAGCCATTGTCCCCCCATATGCATCCAAAAGGTTCACATCAACCCTCATTTGCATAGATTATTTAGTGACATTTAAGAATTAAGATGATTGCTAACCCCTAGCTGGGCAAGCTGTCAGAATAGTGTTATAGAGACAGGTTACACTTGGGGACCCAAAACACTAAAAGTGTGTTACCTACAACACACACACACACACACACACACACACACATACACACACACACACACACACACACACACACACACACACACACACACACACACACACACACACTCACACTAGAATACATACAGCAAGGGGAGAGGGTGTGAAGGTGCAGGAACGTGTGTGTTTCTGTGTGTTCATGTGTGTGAAATCTGATAAGCCCATTGGCCATTGCCAGACAGGGTTTTGGGGAGGAAAATGTACAACTCAGCACTTTAGGCTCATAAAAAGGACATCAAATCCCTGACTCTGGAAACCTTGCACGGGCCAGCTCTCTGATCTGGCAACCTCATGAAGCTCACCTATTGATTTGAATGCTCAGGCATATTTAAAAGATCACACATAGGAGGAGTTTCTGAAAACACATAACTTGGTAACAAGTTGGAAAAACAGACATTTCTTTTTTATGTTTGCATTAAATATTTGATTCTATGTAATACAATTACTGTCAAAGAATATTGGACAAACTGACATTTTTACCTAATGATGGCACAATATTGTCATGCCTGGAGCAATGCCTTGAGCATGGCTAAAAATTGAAAAAAACAATTTCTTTTTTAGAATTAAGAGAGGGTTGCAGGCATGTTAAAACAAAAGAATTCACCAGAGAGTGCCACACATATTCCAGAAATGGTAAGTGTGCCAAAGGGCTGATCAGTGATTGTAGAGAGATATTCTCTGGTGATGGTCTGACAGACTGTTGGATAGCGGTGGGGAGAGCGTCCCCAGAGGGCTGTGCACTGTATAGAAGTAATATGCTGTTATACAGGAGTATAACATAAACACATGCAGTACACATAGCATTCAGGACACTAAATCATACCAGCAACTAACCTCCAACTTCCTCAAACTTGTATGTCACAAACATGGATGATGTCAGGCCATTTTGACTGGATGAAAAAGTTAGTTCATAAAAGTGTAGGCGTGTGCCATATTATATTGTTAACGTTAATATCGGTATAATTACCAGCCGCGAGAGTGACGCTAGTGTTGTTTTAACCTTGTGAGTCTGTGTGTGTTATCATGGCAAAATGGGGTCCTGGAGACACCTACTGTAGCGGTAACTACCATAGATGCGATTTTGAGTAATAAACAAGCATGGCTGAAAGTGTCGAATATCAAAAGCAAAGTACGGTGGCCCTGAAGTGCAAACAACGAGAGCAATTCACATTACACTAGCAATTCCCACAACACAACAGCAAATCACACAACACGACAGCAAATCACACAACACGACAACAAATCACACAACACAACAGCAAATCACACAACACGACAACAAATCACACAACACGACAGCAAATCACACAACACGACAACAAATCACACAACACAACAGCAAATAACACAACACGACAGCAAATCCCACAACACGACAGCAAATCCCACAACACAACAGCAAATCATACAACACGACAACAAATCACACAACACGACAGCAAATAACACAACACAACAACAAATCACACAACACGACAGCAAATAACACAACACGACAGCAAATCACACAACACGACAGGAAATCACTGTAGGGCTTATATTATTGGTGTTGAAATTAAGCTTGTCACTACTTCCACAGATTCACTGATGTCATTGCAACATATCCCTGTCAATGGCACTCAGCGCACCCTGCAGCATAGCCTCTGATTGGGCTGTCCATCCCTTCTTTAAAGGTCCTATGACATGCTGCTTTTTGGATGCTTTTATATAGGCCTCAGTGGTCCCCTCATACTGTATCTGAAGTCTCTTTTATATAGGTTTTAGTGGTCCCCTAATACTGTATCTGAAGTCTATTTTATATAGGCCTTAGTGGTCCCCTAATACTGTATCTGAAGTCTCTTTTATATAGATCTTAGTGGTCCCCTAATACTGTATCTGAAGTCTCTTTTATATAGGCCTTAGTGGTCCCCTAATACTGTATCTGAAGTCTCTTTCCTGAAATTCAGCCTTGGTGCAGAATTACAGCCGCTTGAGCCAGTCCCACAATGAGCTTTACTCTGTGTCTGTAGCTTTAAATGCTGTTGAAGAGGAGAGAGGGGGGCAAGGTGGAGGGTGGGGGTGTGGCCTTGACCAACTGCCATGCTTCGCTTGTTTTCAAGCCATGATGTCTCTCTCTTTCTCATGGGCGAGCCAAATTCTCTGGGCGGGCAAAGCAGAGAAAGGGGAGTTAACCTTGCTCCTTATGATGTCATAAAGGGAAGATTCCAGATCGGCCCATCTGAGCTTTCATTTTCTCAAAGGCAGAGCATTTGACCATTTCCAGCCACTGGGGGACCATAGGCAGGCTGGGGAACTCATATTAATGTTAAAAAAACCTCATAAAGTGAAATGTTCATGTCATGGGACCTTTAAATTCCATTATAAGGAACATTGCAGCTTGATCTGACTTGTCGAATGGTAGAATTGTCCCTCGAATGACAATAACATTGGTCCAGGGGGCTATTTCACAAAAGCAGAATGTATAAATCCAGGATAACCAATAAAGCAAGGCTTGACATAGTCTAATCAGTGCATCCTGGCTTGGTGCATTTTCGGTAACAAACTCCCAGTTACATAGAGGATGCCATAGTGTCACATGTCCTATTAGGATCTGATCCTTGCCCTAAGAACATCCATCCTGCTCTCCAAGGACTGGATAGCAGACTGGTCAGGTGTGCCAGTATCCTGTTCCAAACACAAGATAGTCCTCCCCAAGTTTTTTTTCTTTTGCCTTCACACAGACGCCCTACCATTGTTATTGTTGTTGCCACGGTGAACATCTCACAGGATCTCTGCCAGCCACGTTTGATCAGCACACAAAAAGCTGTTATCCCAAAGTGTGCTGCATTCATGTGTAATTACTGCTAAAAGAATTTGTGGATTAAAAACCTCAAAACAACCCCAAGAAAATTATACAATGAGTTATAATGATTTGGTCAGCCAAGCTCTGTCTGCCCTTCACCATACTAGTTTTGTTTGTCAATACGAGATTTAATTGTTCTCTATTGTTCTGGCAGAGGTCTTTACAAAAACGACCTGTGGGTGTCAGGAGTTGCAAAAATAAATAAAGATGCCATTTACAAATGAGAAAAAACATACCATGTTTCCATATCAAATATTTCACCAACCACCTTAACTCCCGATTTCCACTGAATGCAGAACGTCTGCGGACCGGCTCCGCTGCGGAACGGCTCCGTGCTCCGCCATCCGTCAATACCCACCAGGTCCGGATATGTTGCGGCATGGCTGCGGCCATGACTGACAGCTGTAGTCACGAGGACCCACGAGATCTCACGAATTCACGTAGAATAGAACCACAACACCACCACCAGTTAGTTTCCATCCAGAGGAGTAGAGGGGAAACAGCTCTGAGCTGTTCTCAAGGTGTAGCGCAGGGAAATATGATCCGCCGTGAGCACGCTGGATTTTATTTTGAAAATGAACCGGAATTTTATTTTGCTTCTGTGCTCGACTTCCTGTCCCGCACTATCTGCCGTGTGCTGAATTGCTGCGGAGCTCTCCGGCGTCCGTCAAAAATAGAAGCTCTGCATAGCTGCTCCGGAGGGCTGCGGACCGCCGGAGCTGGGACGCAGTCGGAACGCAGACGTTCCTCAGTCAGTGTAAATACACACATTGACTTTAATGGAAACCTAATGACTCTGCCGTCGTTCAGGAGCGGATCCGCAGACGTTACACGTGTGGGGTTGCGCACAATGGCCTCTGTGTGTGCGTGTGTGCGTAAAGTGTGATAACTCATCGTCTGTGTGTATCATTGTGTTTGTTGGTATGTACCCATTATATGTGGTAAAGCCTTTTGTATCATTAAAAAAACAGTGTGATTAAGACCCCTTGGGTGAAAGGTTCACAAATGCACACTCTCTCTCACACACACACACACACACACACACACACACACACACACACACACACACACACACACATGCAGACATGCAGACCTGCTGTCCTCCAGCAGTGAGCGAGGCCACTCAGACCCATTTTCATTAATTCCACACCATTAATGAGCGGGAAAACGAAATGGAGAAGGAAAATATGGCTATCAATCGCTGGTGTTGTTGGCAGGTGTATAATGAAGTATCAGAATCCAATTGAATTGGCCCTAATTACACCAGCCTCCAGATATCGCTTCATCTATACCAGTCCTATCAATGTGTGTGAGAGTGTGGGAGAGAGTGTGTGCAAGCAGCACATACTGTATACGCTTGTGCACGCTTGTTTTAAAACAAACACACAAAGATGCAGTGGCTCAAACATGCACCTACTTTTGCACATTAGCACACACACACACACACACACACACACACACACACACACACACACAGACGCACTCTGTCATGCTTTGCTAACCAGTGGGTGGTCCGTGCCCTGCGTCTCCCCATACTTAATTAGTGGAGTAGCACTTAAGAGGAAATGAGATTATATTAATTAAATTAATCTGATAATATTAGGCCACCGCTTTACTGGTGATCTATTGCTGAAACAGCAATCAGATCAGACTACAGTACACCACAGAGAGACAGAGAGGTGTGTGCATTGCAAAAAATACAGACCTTTATTATGTTGTAATTACTAATCACTTCAAATGTGAAAGAATCTGCCAACACAGTCAAATAACATTGCTGTTTATCAATTTATATGAGATGAGTTTCTCAGATTTTCTTGACTCACTTCCAGATTCATAGATAGAAAGATATACAATCTGCTAGCCCTGTCTCCTAAAATTTACGCTCCCACACAACTAAATTGCATTTTTAACCATGTTAGGGAAATGTACATTCCCCCAGATTACGTTTGTCTCTGACATATTACAAAAAAAAAAAAAAAAAAAATATATATATATATATATATATATATATATATATATATATATATATATATATATATATAAATCAAATCAAAGACTGCAAAAGGATTAGATTGGGGTGTATAGATGGGTCAAACAAACATGGGACTTTCAACCAGGAGGCCGCTGTTTGAGGCGCGTGCAAAACCTAAAGTCAAATTTGAGTTATGTCAACTTCTGTCCAGAGTCAAAATTCAGTTCATTGCATGAAATAAATATGCTTTGGTTTTTTGGTGCATACAGAGACAACGTAAGAGAACATGAGATTAACAATAAAAGCAAATAATGGAAAGAAATCCGCAGACAATTATAGAATGGAAGGGTTTTGCTGCCTAAACCTTACCAAGTAGTTTTGTTTCAATTCATATCGTTAACCATGTGTTAACATGTGCCTGTCGCTGGTACTAGGATGTGTTAAAAGAAACGTTATCCGGGAGAAAAAAAGTTATCCTCAAAATGTAATTAATAATGAAATTTAAGGCCCAGAGACACCAACCTGACATCAAAAAACTAGCGGCGGATGGTATGACGTAACCAGCAACCGCAATGGCCGCAGAGAACTAAAGCTCCTTACCCACCTCTGCATTTCATTGAAAAACCAGGCCTATTCCTTTTTCTTCAACGCCAAATAGTTTCATCTGTTATCACAGAGCCTCAGTGAAATGCCTGCAAGTGCGAAAAAGCAGGTCTCATTGTCATCTAAATTATCTACTCGGAGAGAGAAATCTGCTAACATGGCGGCGGCTAACATAGCAACTGATGCTAGCACAGTCCCGAACATGGAGGACTTGATCGCTCAGGTCTTGGAAAAGCAACAAAGTGTGCTTGAATCAGTGGTCTACAACGTAGTGACGAGGGCGCTAACGGAAATTAATGCCACGCCGCAACACATCGGGGCAGAGCCTGAGAGGCAGGAAATTACGGACGTGATCCGATGCAACCAGACTGCCGCACATTCATGATCCAGTGGCATCGGGAGCTTGAAGGGGCACAACACGAACTACATGCTAAAGGCATCTCACACTCGCTTATCTGCCTGGCCACCCTGGGAATGACCCACGGAGGGAGAGAATTCACCTTCACTACAGCCACAGATGTGGGCGTTTTCTGTCGGGAGTTGGATATAGAGGACGACGCGACATCCACACGGGCCGCTCCGGTTTGGAGGCCAAATTCATTGAAATGGTGCGTACTTTATATGTGAATCCCACGACCATAGTCTCAACCAATGGCTTGCATTCTCAGCCGTTTCCTATCGCGGGGGGATCTCAACAGGGATGCCCGCTCTCCCCAATGCTATTTGCAATCTCTCTTGAATGTTAGCCCAAGCCATAAGGCAAAATAAAATATTAATGTCCAGATTAAATCCAATAGCAGCTCAATATCATTATTTGCAGATTATATTTTGTTGTACATCTCTGATCTTGAGGACTCTATTCCAAAAATACTTAAGATATTCAACGAATTTGGCTCAATCTAAGGCTATAAAATCAATTGGGATAAATTAAATCGTCTTTTATTGAACAACAGGCATGTGACATCAGCTATTAGTGTTACAATACCAACTCAAAGCAAAATTACATATTTGGGCATCATCATACACGCATCACTACAGCAAGTGGTCCAGGACAAATATGAAACTATATTAAGTAATGTTCAAAGGCATCTGGCCAGGTGGACTGCTCTGCTGGCATCACTGCAGTCCAGGATTGCTGTTGTTAAAATGAACCTAGTTCCCCATGTGGATTTTTTAAGTTCAATGATCGCCTTACCCCCACCAATACATTTCTGGAAGAAACGTGATACTTACCATATCAACACAACATACCACAAACACTGGAGGCCTGGCCCTCTCCAACTTTAAAATGTATCACCTGCCAAAGGTCTTTCAGCTACATGCCCTTAGAGTGTGGATGGACCCCTCTTCTACAGTTCCATGGAGAGAAATAGAGCAAAACCTCATTGGAAGTCTAAGACTGCAAGACCAGGGGTCTCATTTATAAACGTGGCATATGCACAAAAAGGGGCTGAAAATGCCACGCATAGGTTGTGATTTATAGAAAACTAACTTGACGGGAGAATGCGCGGTCCTCCACGCAAACTCTGACCCATGCGTACGCACATTTTGGAGACAAAATAGGAATTGGCGACGCTTGTACTGAGTGATCATTTTTCTATAAAGACCTCGAACTCAGCGCCAATGTGACGGCGCTGTCTCGCTGTCACATTGGCTGCTACAGAGCGTAGGAGGATGAGACGGCACGACTGCATGGAATACAGGATAGCATTTAAATACCCTAGCATTAGATAACTGCAGAACACGGTATAAATAACTAAATATATGTCTTTAATACTGTGCCTTTATAATACTGTGCCTTTATCATCAAATGTCAAAGTCTGGAAATACAGCTGTTAAACTCTCGCGCAATCGTTACTCTGTCCTCGTTATCAGTCCAACTTTAATACTGTTTGTCACCAAACCTGCATAAAGAAAAGTGTGTTTGCCTATGATTACACTTTCTTTCGTCTTCAAATTGTATCTCGGGGGGAGGGGGGGGGATACCACTAGTTGATGCTGTGTTGGCAAGGTGTTAACAATCAAAAATTGTTGTAAACATAGAAATACTGCGGTGAAGCCGTGCGTAATGCTGCATGATGGCACTGCTGGCCCTGCAGGAGGACTAACCCCCAATGGAAGAATCAGGAGAGAAAGAGACTTCAGGGACCATGCCGATGACTGGCGAATATGCCGATTTAGATTCCCTAAAGCTGAGCTCTTGGATCTATGTACTGAATTGGGTCCAGTAGAGAGGGCAACGCACCGGAACCGTGCCATCCCGGTCCAAATACAGGTCCTTGCCACTCTGGAGGCAACCGGCTGTTTCCAGAGGGAAATGTCAGACAGCTTAGTGTTTTTTTTTTTAAATAAATATTATATATAATCTTCAACTTTATCATTAAGGCTTGTTTGGATATAATATATAATTATGTTAAATCGTATTATATAGGTCTGGTATATGGAAGCTGTCCCAGAGTGCCATAATGCCTGTCGTTTTGGACGTATTATTAATACATGTAGTTATAGATCAGGTTCCCCTACACTGTGCAAGAATAGGCCGAAATTATAATTCAATTTGCAGCAATTCCTGAACGTCTGAGAAGTTTTTTTCTTTTTCTCCGCCATTCACCATGATTCGGTGTAACAACTGCCAGGGTCATTAACATACTGATCAGTATTCACGAAGTGCTTTGCATTGACTATTTATGGTTAAAAATGGGCGTGTACAGGGCGGGATAAGAGGTGGATTCAAGTACGCACACTTGTAGGTAATCTGTGATTTATAAAGGGAACTTTGCTTACAGTTGTGCGTACACACGGTTTTATAAATCTGACTTTTTTTTGGCGTACGCCATTTTGGGATTTTGGGCGTACGTACACTTATAGTAAGGATCCTACGCACAGTTTTATAAATGAGACCCCTGGCCTTTACAGGTGTTTTTCCAAAAAAGTGTATGCTAACTTAAGGCCCCATTATAACCAACACATTGGCCAACTTTAAACAGGATACCAATAAGTGCCATTTGAATACCCCAGTATGGCACAATGCACACTTAATGTCTGGTAACAAACCTTTTGTTTATAACCAGTGGAGTGACAGAGGTATTTAAACTTTAAAACCAGCTATTCAATGAGAAAGGTTTGTTGAGTTTTGAAGACCTCAGAGCTAGTTTTGAGGTCCCCAGGACATCCTTCTACTTTTATCTTTGCTCAAGATCAGCCCTAAAATGTTATGGAGTACCATGGGGAAACAGTCTTGAGGCACACCCAGTCATTAAATGGTTTGTTGATTTTCCTGTGAGAGGATTAGTGTCCAGGATTTATGCTAAGCTGTTGCAAGTATCCATAGGAGAACTACCAATAGTAAAGAAATGGGAACGAGAGCTGAGCCCTGAGGGGAACACAATTAATTGGGAGGCAGTTTGGGACAACTTTTTCCACTGTTGCAAGAACCCAAATCGCCAGCAGATCCACTTCAACATATGCCATAGGACATACTGGACTCCTCAGAAGAGATACGTCTCTAAAGTCATTCCCACTCCCTATTGTACGTTCTGTCAATCTGAACAAACTGGAACTTTCCTGCATATGGTCTGGGAGTGTGAACAGGTGCATGAGTTCTGGCATAAAACAACATCAATAATATCTGATGTGATAGAATATCGAATTCCTACCGACCCGATTGTTTTGTTACTTAACGACAACTTTAAATTACACCTGCTTGGGAGACAGAGGACAATTTGGCTAGCCGGCTCAACTGCAACCAAGAAAATGATAGATCAATGCTGGCTCCTCCCCCCCACTAGCTTTGTATAAAACAGCAGTTGGCGTATTTTCTAGACATAGTTATGCTTGAGCTCTCTACAGCAAGGACTAACAAAGCCAGATCATCAACTATGAACCTATGCAAAAGCACAGTAGCACAAATATCAGACAAAATTACCTCAGTGCCACAAGAACTAGAGGAGAGTGACTAGGCAAGGCGTGATTTGTGTTTGTTTTTTTGTTTTGTTTTCCTCGAGAACGCAGAGTGGGCGATGGTTTTTGTTTTTGTGCAGGTTGTGTTTTTCTGTTGTATGCGCCATTTGACACTGACTGTCATACATTGTGGAGTTTGTTCTTTATATCTGAATGATAAATGGTGCTAATAAAAAAAAAAAAACTAGCGACGACATTGGCCGAGATGTGCCAGGGCATGTAGTTGAAAGGGAATGTAATTTTTAGGAGACAGGGTTGCTTCTGCAGGACGTCTCATTCCTTCTTTTTCATCCACTCCTCCCTTCTCTTAACATTAAATATTTGTTCCTATACTGTTGTGATGTAAAGAGCAGAGCATCTGTGATGATGTAAAGGTTTAATTTCCTCACTACAGCGACTGTATAGATAAGTAGATTGACCCTCATAAAGGGGCGAAGATAAAGCAGGCATTTAAAGTTTAAAGGCAGGAGACTAAGACTTTCTTAAGGCAAAAGCATTTACAAAACTTTTGTTATTTCATGGCTATTTCATAGAAACAAAAACATTTAAGAATGGCTACTGCACTGATTGCTGCTTCTTAAAAAACAATAGCTTACACTGCAATGCATACAATGTAAAAAATTAAACAAATATTGAAAACAAAACCAATTTGGGGAAGATGAGATGTAATGACTATTACAATATTTTTTTCATTCAAATCCTGTAAATTGACAACAATCAATTCAACAGACTGAAACAGGACAATACACAATAGACCTTATCAACTGACTTCATCGCTATGCTAAGAAAATCAATTTGCACAAATGTGTGCATTTCTTGAAATTCAGAATGTGTACGTAGCGTGTATGTTTATTTAGAGGTTTTTTTATCCTGTTTAGCCACATTGCTTCACCTTAAATTAGCAATATGAAATAACAGTAGAGCTTTTAAAGCAATGGAAGTGTTCCAGTACTCAAACAGAAATGGTCACAGGGATTCAGCAACAGAAGGAAGAGCAGAGGTACAGTGAGGCAAAAACACGGATGCCAACAAGGTCTAATTCATTTAAATATTACTGAAACCTGAAGCAAAAGGTCCAGAAAAAAAGACATTTAACAGACAAAAGCAATACACTCTCTATGTGGGAATGTGTCTGAAATGAGAAGTACTTTGACAAGTATTTTTTAATGCCAAGTAAAATGAAAATACATTTTTAGAGGTGTTTCTTCAACATGTTAATTATGGTGGCTGCAGTTTGTTCTGCTGTTAAATTGTATTGTGTAACCCTGATAATTGCTTCTAATATTGGGTGTTCGTCATATACCTGCCGTTAGCCTTATATTAATACCAGCAGGTTCAGTAGATTTTAGTGTTCACTGGATACTTCTATTGTATGACAAAGTTGGTCCATTGTTCCGTAGTTTCTGAATTTGCTTGTGTTTACTGTATTTGTAGTGCAATTTTTTAATGTTGTGTATGTTTTTCAATGTGTTTCCTAATCTGCTTGTGTAGGTTTAAATTGCAGTGCATTGAGCTCTTTTGGCCATCCTAAGAAACCGTATATCGCAATAAAATTCAACAGCCTGCAAAATGAAGGTTAAGTTCAATCAACATCTTTCTAAAACAGCTCTCTCAGAAACTGATTAGAACCTTCATGAAGGGAAGGTTTACTGCAGAGCTGTTGGATTAGACTGCAGGAGTTTGAGCTCAGTGGAGCTAATATGTATTTTTATTTTTTTATGTATTATTTATTTTTATTTTTGTATGTATTATTTTACCAGAACGGTCCCATTGAGATACAGTATCTCTTCTGCCAGGGAGTCCTAGTCAAGATGGACAGCAAAACAAAAAGTATTAATAAACTGGCTCATGAGTGTAATAAATCCATATTAAATCCTGCAAATACAATAAATGAAGACATGACATAACAATTTATATTGCAGTGGCAAAGCACAGTAAAAACTAGGAATACTTAATCAGTCAGTGACTGAGAATAACGAATAAAAATATTATTAAGAGAACAATGAAGTAGCAGAATAAAGAGCTACAAAAAGATAATGAAAAAGAAGAGGAAGTTAAAGGTCCACCTCCTAATTTCATGCTGAATAACTGCTGCCTTTATTTTATGGATCCAAAAGCTTTCCAATGGGTTTTTGTTCTCTCACCTTCCTAATGGAAGGCGGACTGTGATCAATATCCATGGCTTGAAGAAGTGAGGGATTGCTATTATGCATCAATATGTCAGGCCAATAAAATGACCAAATTGGGTAGAGCATTTTTGGTTTGTACCATTTCCAGTCCTTGTAGCTGAGTATGATGAACTTGTCCACACGATTTGCTGTAATTTACCTTTGTGGTCTCTAAGACTCAGAGAACATGGCCAGCTGAATTTGAGCAGCTGTGCAGATCTATGGGATATTCTGTTATGCTATGCTGCTTTTAACTAACTGCTGGTTATCAGATGTCAGCATCTGTGTCATAGAACCTTTTCTTTTGAGGTTGTTTCCTTTCGCTGGTTTAGATTACACTCAACGATTTGCATCACAGGTCCTTGAAAATGGACTGAGATCTGCATTTTAAGGTGATTCACATTTCAAATAGATCACTTTTCTCTGTTGCTCACCCCCTTCCTGGCCTTTTCCTCCCATAAGTGTTCAGACTGTTACTCCATAAGAGGGATTTTTTTGTCTCTCCAGCCTCCTCCTTCTGTTCTCCACCTGGTGGCTGTTCCCAGTGATGTGACGAACATCTTATTTTTTCTCTGCGAAGTGTGCTCTGGCTTACTCTTCTTTTCCATGTTGTGCCAGATAAATTATATATGTGAATTACAGCGTAGAAATATATGCTCTTTCAACTGCTGGAGAGATATCTGTTGATCTCTTTCTCTTGTCATGTATGTATATGCCCTGTCTCTCTTGGTTTCTGCAGTTAAATTACCTCTCATGGCATGTGCTGCACTTCTCCGTATGAAATCTCTCATGCTATTTTAAAGGGCATTGTGTGCATTTTAACCAGTACACTACTGTACCACAACAAACCCCACTGACAAAACTTAGTTTTTTTTTTTTTTTCGTGTGGCACTGCAAACACGCTATCTCCTTTTTGAGCAGTGCCCTGCTACAGTGCCTTGCGAAAGTATTCGGCCCCCTTGAACTTTTCGACCTTTTGCCACATTTCAGGCTTCAACCATAAAGATATAAAACTGTAATTTTTTGTGAAGAATCAAGAACAAGTGGGACACAATCATGAAGTGGAACGAAATTTATTGGATATTTCAAACTGTTTTAACAGATAAAAAACTGAAAAATTGGGCGTGCAAAATTATTCAGCCCCCTTAAGTTAATACTTTGTAGCGCCACCTTTTGCTGAGATTACAGCTGTAAGTCGCTTGGGGTATGTCTCTATCAGTTTTGCACATCAAGAGACTGAAATTTTTGCCCATTCCTCCTTGCAAAACAGCTCGATTCTCAGTGAGGTTGGATGGAGAGCGTTTGTGAACAGCAGTTTTCAGTTCTTTCCACAGATTCTCGATTGGATTCAGGTCTGGACTTTGACTTGGCCATTCTAACACCTGGATATGTTTATTTGTGAATCATTCCATTGTAGATTTTGCTTTATGTTTTGGATCATTGTCTTGTTGGAAGACAAATCTCCGTCCCAGTCTCAGGTCTTTTGCAGACTCCATCAGGTTTTCTTCCAGAATGGTCCTGTATTTGGCTCCATCCATCTTCCCATCAATTTTAACCATCTTCCCTGTCCCTGCTGAAGAAAAGCAGGCCCAAACCATGATGCTGCCACCACCATGTTTGACAGTGGGGATGGTGTGTTCAGGGTGATGAGCTGTGTTGCTTTTACGCCAAACATAACGTTTTGCATTGTTGCCAAAAAGTTCGATTTTGGTGTCATCTGACCAGAGCACCTTTTTCCACATGTTTGGTGTGTCTCCCAGGTGGCTTGTGGCAAACTTTAAACAACACTTTTTATGGATATCTTTAAGAAATGGCTTTCTTCTTGCCACTCTTCCATAAAGGCCAGATTTGTGCAGTATACGACTGATTGTTCTCCTATGGACAGAGTCTCCCACCTCAGCTGTAGATCTCTGCAGTTCATCCAGGGTGATCATGGACCTCTTGGCTGCATCTCTGATCAGTCTTCTCCTTGTATGAGCTGAAAGTTTAGAGGGACGGCCAGGTCTTCGTAGATTTGCAGTGGTCTGATTCTCCTTCCATTTCAATATTATCGCTTGCACAGTGCTCCTTGGGATGTTTAAAGCTTGGGAAATCTTTTTGTATCCAAATCCAGCTTTAAACTTCTCCACAACAGTATCTCGGACCTGCCTGGTGTGTTCCTTGTTCTTCATGATGCTCTCTGCTCTTTAAACGGACCTCTGAGACTATCACAGAGCAGGTGCATTTATACGGAGACTTGATTACACACAGGTGGATTCTATTTTCCATCATTAGTCATTTAGGTCAACATTGGATCATTCAGAGATCCTCACTGAACTTCTGGATAGAGTTTGCTGCACTGAAACTGAAAACTGCTGTTCTGAACTGATAGAACTGATAGAGACACACCCCAAGCGACTTACAGCTGTAATCGCAGCAAAAGGTGGCGCTACAAAGTATTAACTTAAGGGGGCTGAATAATTTTGCACGCCCAATTTTTCAGTTTTTTATCTGTTAAAACAGTTGAAATATCCAATAAATTTCGTTCCACTTCATGATTGTGTCCCACTTGTTGTTGATTCTTCACAAAAAATTACAGTTTTATATCTTCATGTTTGAAGCCTGAAATGTGGCAAAAGGTCGAAAAGTTCAAGGTGGCCGGATACTTTCGCAAGGCACTGTACGTCCTGCTGTGCCCAGCAACACCTTGCTATGCCCTGCTACGCCATTAACTATTACTACTACTATTTCTAGTCATAATTCCATTATCTTTATTGTGACTATTATTGCCACTGTTCACCACACCCCCAACCGGCACCGTCAGACACCGCCTACCAAGAGCCTGGGTCTGTTTTCCTCACCACTGTCGCACTAAATGCTTGCTCTTGGGGGAATTACTGGAATTGTTGGGTCTTCGTAAATTATAGAGTGTGGTCTAGACCTACTCTATCTGTAAAGTGTCTTGAGATAACTCTTGTTATGATTTGATACTATAAATAAAATTGAATTGAATTGAATTATGATGGCTAGGTTTTTAGAACTATATGGAATATATTTTTCTTTATATTTTTCTAAATATTTATATTGCACACAACAAAGATTTTCAGAAATGACAAGAACTTTTTCCTGTGTAACCATCATACCTTGCTTCTGAGTCTGTGTGTGTGTGTGTGTGTGTGTGTGTGTGTGTGTGTGTGTGTGTGTGTGTGTGTGTGTGTGTGTGTGTGTGTGTGTGTGTGTGTGTGTACATCGAGCCCTGGGTCCAGGCCATCCATTACCAGTGTGAGCAGCAGCGTGTGTGCCTCATTCATAATAGATGCCCTGACCAGTACCTGGGATGTATATCATCCCCACTATGAAGGGGTCAGGGATTACATCCTGATGGAGTCAGACATCTAACCTCTTTCATATGAAACCAGATTCACTGTTACATAATTATCCAACTGGCCTGTCAAATAAAAAAAAGCTTGAAATAGAATTTGACTTTATGTTAAATGTTGGAGTATATAGTAACTTCAATAAAATGTGTATGTATTTCAAAACGCTGTCTGGTTGACTGGAAGGTATTGTCTGAAATTATACAGGTCAGCTCCAACATAATTCAAGTCAGAGAATCTATCTTCCACCCCTGCAATACTTATATAATGAAAAGCTCCTCTTGTTATGTCTGTGCCCTAATCCTTTACATGTTCTCATACAAAAGAAGCTTTACACACAACCTTATCACAGCTGAATATTTCATAACTGTATCAGCCCCCCACGCCCCCAACCCTGATTCGACTATATAACTTCTTAGTCGGGGACACCCCTAAAAATAGGTGAATGGAAACTAGACTGCAGACTCAAACACTGCATAAGTGACAGGATGCCATTCATTGAGAGCTGAACCTTAAAAGATATGCTGGTTCCACTCACCACTACTCCAACACTCAGAAGGCACCCAGCGACATGACATGGGGAAGTTAAAGGGGAGGAAAAACTGATTGTTAGGGTCAACAACTATCTAATTCTGTACAACAAAACTTTAATCGATGCATTAAAACACAGAAATTAAGTGGTTTGTCGCGTGCTTCGTCTTACACTGGTACAGTGGCAAGCACAGTAAGCGGCGCTCTAGTGTGGCTTTATTTTATGCTGAAAAAGCCCTGTAAAACTGCAACCCACCATTGAATCAAAATAAAACTTTCCTCTTATTTGTGAAATGAGCCTGTAACCCGTTTCAACTCCACCCCTCAAAGAATCGGAATCGGGAATCGAAAGGAAGAATCGGAATTGGAATCAGAATTGTTAAAATCCAAACAATGCCCAACCCTACTTATAAGGCAGGCAATTTAAATGAGCATGACTCAAACTGTCTGCCTGTTGTCTCCAGACTTTAGGATTAGCATTTCTAGGATTATGTATCTAGTTAAGGAAGATGTAGAGCTAAAACTCCAGTCTGGTTATGTGGGTTGAATTGGTCATGAAATGGAGGGTGGGGTAGTCTGTAATTGTGCCATTTCTGTGCAGTTTAGAGATGAACAGATGCCTCCCCTGCATTCCGCTTTTTAACACCTCTTTTTACTTTAATGGTCTCTTCTCAACATGTCCAATTCAATTACATGGACTGGCCTGGTACAACGACTGCTGCATATGATGCTGTGGATGTGCACACGCACACACACACACACACACACACACACACACACACACACACAAACACAATTTTAGAATTAATTTGCTCTTTCAATAAAATGACCAAAGTATGCAGTTGTGGAGCGTGAACCAGGTTGCACAAGCACATGAGTTATGTGTGTGTGTTTCTGTGTGTGTGTGTGTGTGTGTGTGTGTGTGTGTGTGCGTGCGTGCGTGCGCGCATGTGCGTGTGTGTGTTCATGTGTGCGTGTGTTTGTGTGTGTGTGTGTGTGTGTGTGTGTGTGTGTGTGTGTGTGTGTGTGTGTGTGTGTGTGTCACATCTGCACATTTCAGCGAGACAGCAGCGGGAGCAAGCCGGCAGCATCCAGTAAACATATTCAGCTAGCTTTTATTTATCTCATTGAGCATCTGGGTGCCGCCAGGCCTTCCAGCACTGATTGCTACTGTCCTGCCTTTACACCCGAATACACACACATGCATTTACACATAGTTGCATACACCCATAAATGCATTAAAATCCCAACAAAGCTGGTGGTCAACAGTGTCAGGCAGAGGAAGTAGCATGGCTTGAATTACAAATAACGTGCGATGCAGAACTCTGACTCCAATATCTCCACTCCTACTAAATCCAAAATGTCTTTTTCTCTTTATCATATCCATAAAACTTGTATTTTTTGGGTCAAGCACTTTCAATGCACTCGCTGAAACTCACGTCCATTTCTCCAAGGACGGCATAAAATACAATGAAATAAAGTCTCTTCAGCTCCAACTTGCCATGTGTGTAGTTTTGTCCTACACCTTCCTCAAAAACGTGTTCATAACACGTCTCCTTTTCATGGGTTGTGGGGGCTCGTTGTACTATAGTAGGAAGCCTTACTCCAGAGCTCCATTAATGCATCGGCACATCTCAGATCGCGAACAGTCTACCACACTGTACACTAGTTTCACTGCCTTTAGTAGGTAAATTTCCTTTGCCTGTAGCTGTTTGTTAGGCAAGTCCAGAAGCAGTAATATCTTGTGCACACTATGTCCAATGAACACAAAGCGCCTTTATCTGGTGTAAAAGGCCAGTTGCCTGCACTCTCACATCTGATTCACAGGCCTGAGAGCTGCTTGTCTCTGACATAATCACAGTGATATCCTTCAAGTTTTTAAGGTTTATGGAGACAGTGGCTGGGTGGCCAGTACAGCGTTGGTCCAAGAGTTGCTTCAGGGTATCATCTTTATAGTGAATGGATATGGTGCGCTTTCTAAGGAAATAATTAAGCATGCCATACATATGACATAAGTCACCATTTGCTTCTTTAGCCAACAGAGCATAAATGAGAGGCGCACCTGGAAGTTAAAGCAGTGGATGTACGACATGTCTCTGCAAAGTAGCAGTTTTTGGACTCCTCAGTGTTTTCTAGACATGAGGGATGCACTATCATAACATTGACTTAATATTTTTGCACTGCTGAGTCCCATATGTGTCACTAAGGGTCCGTGTGTCCTCACCTTTGGCAGTGGCCATGGTAAGCAGATGCTCTCACCTTCATACTGCATCCGTTATGGGACTGCTTATTGCCTTGATTAGTTCATTTTGTATTTCATGACTTGTGTATGTTGCGTTGCGAGGGATTGTTTTCACAACTTGAACCAGCTGCTGGTCTTTTTGGAGCTTGTACTTAAATAAAGAATGGAACAGTCCACTCCCCCCTCTGAAATACTTTTATAATAGGCACTAGCTGGGGAAGCTGCGATGTTAGCGGCCGCAGAGCCATGAACGTTAGCTGGAATGCCCTTATTTTATAGTATTTTGGAAATGTTATCATAATTCATTTTGGGGGACATAAGAGCCTAATGCTCTAGTCTATATCCTCGACATTCCACTTTTGGGATTGCTCCAGTTCCGCAGGAAATTCCACCAGATGCATGCTTTTCGCCGATGTCCGTTTCCTTCCGTGTTCTTTGTGTTGAAATTTTAACCTCCGGTGGATTTGTGAGGACTGTGGTTAACTGCTCCTCAGATCTCTGCAGGGTAAATCCAGACAGCTAGCTAGACTATCTGTCCAATCTGAGTTTTCTGTTGCACGACTAAAACTACTTTTGAACGTATACACGTTCCACCAAAACAAGTTCCTTCCTGAGACTATTTTGCAGAGGCACTGTGGCTCCGTGTGGAGCTTATTGCCGCCCAAGATGATTGTGATTGGTTTAAAGAAATGCCAATAAACCAGAGCACGTTTTTCTCCCATCCAGGAACGCTATGTGGACTAGCCAGCCTCCTCTGCTCCACAGCGTGTGGATGGTCTGGCAAAGCAAGACTAACTGGCACTGTAGCAACACCATCAACTTTTATATAGTATAGTTGTGACATCACAACCATACAGAAGTCCTGATGGCTCATTTAAGGACACAGTTTCTGAATATGGGCTGTGTGCATTGAAACTGAAAAGTCTGTAGTAAGCTACTCAACTCTATAAACACTGACTCTGCATTTTATAGGTTTTGCTTTGAATCCAATTATCCACGCTTTTAATTTGTTTAACATACACTTGTTGCTGACTTGGTGTGTGCTATGTACTGCTGTCTGTAACTTTGTATTATGTGTCCTGGTTGTCTAGTTTGTTTTGTGGTGCTCTGATACTGTGTGTATGTTTTAATTGTGGCTTGCAGATGAAAAAAAAATATGTCAAATGGTAGCCTTATTTTATTTTTCTCCATACAAGCACATACGTGTATGGTCCCCTAAAATAGAATTAAAAAAAGAGATAAAGATTTTACAAAGCACATGACTTTAACACGAAAGACCTGGATTTATATTTAATAAAAAAAATTGTGAAATACATGCACATACACTATGTGTGCTTAATTGACAAGATTGAACATGTTTATCATGTTTTTGTCAATGGTTTTTAGCAGTGTTGTAGTACTCAAGATCGGTCTTGGTCTCAAGACCCTTTTTGAAGGTCTCGATCTCGTCTCGGAATTGACCACATTTTTACTTGGTCTTGTCTCGGATGAAAAGGACTCTAGGACTTTATTTCAAGACTGGTCAAGACCACAACTTCAGGGATATCACTAAATTTCTTGTGTATTGTCTGATTCATGTGTTAACATTGTTACTGTGATTGGATGTAAAAATGCAACCAATGACTTGACTCATTTCTAGTTTGAAATTTAAACTGTTAACTGCGGTTCCCGGCCCCCCTTAACACACACTCCCAAGAAAGTGAACACGGGTGACAGGCGAAGAAGCTGGGAGATATTAGCAAAATCCTCGGTAATGAAATTTGGCTACCTAAACCATAAGGAGTTTATCTCCAAAACAACATCTAAAAAAAAATGAATATTAGCTATACATATTAGCTAGTTGTGTATATTCTGTATGTTATGGCAATAAAAGAGGTGAATGAAGAAGAATCTTACTTTGTTTTCTGTGGGTGTTTTTAATGGGAATGTGGGTCTTTCAGATCAATTTGAGGAGTGCCTATGGTTAGCATTTTCCATGTTATCATGTCATACAGTGTCAGACTCGCGCTGGTCTGGTCTTGACTCGGTCTTGCCCTGCCTTGGTCTTGATTCAGTCTCAACCCCTCAAAGTCTTGGTCTTGTCTCGGTCTCGATACACTCTGGTCTCAGTTTAGATGGTCTTGACTACAACACTATTTTTTTAGTGGCCATTGTCTTTAAAATTAGCATGCTTCAATGTATGCCTGTCACTCTTTTTCTACCTGTCATTAACTATCCATCTCTCTCTGCGTCTCTCTATCCCTAGATCTCTCTTTTCTCCACTCTCTGTCACATTCAGCTGCTCTGGTCTTCTCACACCCCCTCTCCCAATCTCCATTACTACTAACCCCTCCATTTCTCCATCTCCTCTCTATGTAACCTCTATTTTCTCAGGCATCACCTTTGGTATGTCTTGCAGAAAATTAATTTGATTGGGCAGAGTGCTTGCCAGTCAATATTTCCAGCCAGAGAGGGAGAGAGCGGGATTGTGGGTAAGTCTCCAGACAGGTGCTGGGCATCTGTCCAGATTTTCCCCATTCCCCCCTACTCATCCATGAGTAAACATAACCCATGCTATATTAGGTCTGTAGGATACCATATAGCTATGAATAAGGTTCTAGTAGAGTATAGAATCTATTAAAATTCTGACATTTTAGACTTTAGACATTTCATCTTATATAGGCCCATCTCTTGTTTGTCAATTTAAGGGATCTAAATAGTTAAAAACATAGTAACACACAGTAGACAGGGGGAGGGGGGAGGAGATGGGGGCAGGATAGAGTTGTCTACTGTGGTTGACACGTTGGAGGGAGCAAAGTAATTTATAAAATTAAATAATACCTTCAGTCTGGAAAAAAGAAATGATGCCTGATCTCATCATGTGAGTATATAAAATACTTACATGAGTACATTGTGAAAATATTTAAATTTTGTCAGAGGAGAGCTTAGAGAGAGTTACATTATGTGAAGCATATTTAAATGACATGGCCAAAAGGATGTGGACACATACACAAATGATGTGGAAAGCTAAACATTCCATTATTGTGTGATAATTTAACGTGGGATTCCTAAACCGTGAACATTCATCAGCTGCTATAACAGCCTCCACTCTTTTGTTGAAGGCTTTCCACCAAATGAGCATTAGTCGGCCTTTGATGTTAGGTGATAAGGTCGGGCTCACGGTCTGTGTTACAGTTCCTGCCATGGTTGTTGGATAGGGTTGAGGTCAGGGCTCTGTACAGGTCAGTCTTTGTGGAGCTGGCTTTGTGCATGGGGACATTGTCATTTTGAAACAGTGAGGGGACAATCACAAAATGATGACACAAAGTTGGAAGTATATGTATTGTCTAAAATATTGTATGCTACAGATAATTAAGATTTTCTGTCTTTGGAACTAAGGGGCCTATCAGGAAAAACAATCCTAGACCAAAGTGCCTTTATGTGCACAGGGATGTATCTATAATTTAGAATAATATCTATAATATGTTACATGTAATTGTGATACGTATGTGTTAACAGTCTAGAAGATGCGAAAGAAGGATGAAGTTAGTGAATAAATAAATAAATAAATAAGAGACAGAGGCAGAATGAAAAAAGGAGAGACGGGATGGAAAGAAAGACGTACTCAGGAAGGAGTAAAATACTGGGAGAAAAGAAAGACAGGAGTAATGGAATATCGCAGCATGGAGGAGCAAGTGAAAAATTCTATAAGAAAAAGGACAAGACTCCAATTAAATATTTTTAAACATGTTCACATGCTATGGGAAAGGGAGAGATACAATAAAGAAAAGAAAATTAGATAAAGAGAGAGAAAAAGAGAGAGGGTAGACAAAGTTAAAGGTAGTGGCAGGGAGGAAAATGAAAAAGAATGGTGGAGATACTGTTGGGCAGCAAGGGATTGAGGAGAAGGAGAAAGGGAGAGGAAAAGAAAAGGAGTGATGAGATAGAGAGAGATGAAACAGGAGATGAATGAGGTTAGATGTGAGTGCTGATTTTAGAGGAATAGCTCGTACTGCATCAGACTTTACTACCCCCCTTCTCCCTCCTCCTTCCACCTAGTGTTAGTGTGGTACTCCCCATGGCCCAGTGGTGACATGGCATTTAATAGACTCCCCGCTGTGAAACAAACTACCTCAATTAATTCCTCCGACTTGGCCCTGGCCTTTCTCTCACTCTCACACCCTCGGGTGTGTGTGTGAGTGTGTGATTTAAGCCATCTTTGGTCCAGTCTTTTTGTCTCCCCACTGGCTGGCTGTATAAGCTGCATTACAGTACAGGACAGAACCAGTACTGCCTGCTCCAACATGATCTACTTTTATTCATTATCTCATTGGTTTCGTTTCAGTAGATACATTCACCCCTGTGGTCTTCCTTATGAAACCATTTTTCCTTTCTCTCCGCCACCTGAAGTATCAGCTCCACGTTTTGCATGGTTATGTGTGTGTGTGTGTGTGTGTGTGTGTGTGTGTGTGTGTGTGTGTGTGTGTGTGTGTGTGTGTGTGTGTGTGTGTCTCTGTGTGTGTGTGTGTGTGTGTGTGTGTGTGTGTGTGAGAATTCAGTGTATTAAGTGCCAGTACTACTGTGGTGGTGTTTTATTACAAAGAAGTATGAGAGCAATCGCCTCCTGGTTTTCATATCGGAGAACAGAACAGCAGACCAGGCCAGATGTGTACAGAGGCCAGAGGAAAATAACACTATAGATAGAGTGATAGATAGATAGAGAGAGAGAGAGAGAGATAGATAGATAGATAGAGAGAGAGAGAGAGAGAGAGAGAGAGAGATATAGATAGATAGATAGATAGATAGATAGATAGATATACTTTATTTATCCCCAAGGGAAAGTTCAAGGTCCCAGTAGCTTAAGACATCACACACAACATACACATACATCATAAACCGGATGATAAAAAAGCAAATCCACATGAATAGCATGGCCAATAAAATAAAAAATACTAAATTAAATTAAATTAAAAATTAAAAATCCACGTGAATGTACTAAGGTATGTATAAGCATGAGACGCTTGCAGTGACAGTACAGGAACTGACCCTGAGATTCAGTATGAGAGGGGGTGTCATGGTGGTAGTGCAACTAGGTCCAATAGTGCAAGGATAAAGTCTAGAGACCAGCATTAAATATGGATAATATAAGAGAATAATGTAAACATAGTAATATAAAAACTATAGCAGTGCAATCATAAACTTTAAAAAAGACAGCATTAACTATGGGCATTATAAGCATTAAGCATTAGATATAGGCATTATAAGCATTAAGCATTAGATATGGGCATTATAAGCATTAAGCATTAGATATGGGCATTATAAGCATTACGCATTAGACATAGGCATTATAAGCTTTAAGCATTAGATATAGGCATTATAAGCATTAAGCATTAGATATGGGCATTATAAGCATTAAGCATTAGATATGGGCATTATAAGGGAATAGAGTAGACAGTAGGATAGACACAAGTCAACAGTCAATGTTAGAGTTTTGAAGTAACAGGGTTACAGCCATTGTTCAAGTATTACGTTAGACCTCAGTCCATGCTGGGGGAAGGCGGGAGGGAGGGGGGTTGTGCATATGGGCTAATATAGCCAGTAAACAGTGTAAGCAGTAAACAGTAAATAGTGGGCCTATGGTGACTATAGTGTTGTACATTTTATGTAGTCTTGATTTGAGTGGTAATTTACATTTAAAGGGTTGTGAATCTACTTATTTAACAAAATGGTAGCATACTGTAGTCAACTTTAATCAAATAAAAAGTAATTTCCCACAAAATTGTGGCTAGTGGAAATGCTGAATGGCTAGCAACTTTGGAAAACCACTAGCTCAAGATTCAAGATTCCTTTATTTGTGTTTATTTTATGCACCACGTAAAAATCTAAATTGTGTTTCCACATCTACTAGTCAATAAATAAGTCAGTGCAAGACAGAGGACTTTAAAAATGATAGGCTCATTAATAAAAACCAAGATTTCGCTAAAATCAGCACCAATAAACTAAGAATATGATAAAATAGAGCAAAATTAGTAGTAGTATTATTAGTATTTTCTATTATTAGGTGGAAAGCTGCAATGGGTGGTGAGCAAAAAAGTTATTGTCAAGCCCTGTATGTGAAAGCAATATATGTGAATTAAAAGGACCAATCTCCCATTTAATGCAAGTGTAAATGCCACACACTGTACTGCTACATTGCGTACACACATAATTCCTGTGCTAATAAAAATTACAATGCAGAACACTGTACAAGCACAATACAGTACATGCACACATTTTAGATATTGTTGATTCAATTTCAATGTTTATTTATTAATACAGTGTTATGAGAGGATGGCCTGTCCCAGATTTCAAAGTCTTACAGATTATAGTATAGTCAATTAATATTGATATTAATTATTAATATAAGTTAAAATTAAGTCGGTTAATACTCCGTCGTAGTCCGGGTTATCATTGTTATATCTAGTAACATGAAACAGTGAAGAATATAACAATCCCTCTATGCAATGTCAATCCCTTAAAGGTTTTGTTTTTGATCAGCCTCTATTATAAGTCAGTGATTTTTTTTCTGATTAGTGAAAATGTTGTTTAATCAATTTATTTAATTGCTATTTTATATGATGGGATAGTCTAAATGCTGTTTTGAAGCCTTTTACAATGTGCCTTTATTATAGACTTAGTTTGAAATACTTTTTGTCTAAAACCACCCTTTAAAATAACTTTAAAATAACTAAGATATTTAGTCAGAAACATTTTGCCCTCAAAACCACCCACTTTGAATGTTATCAGCCATTTGAATGGGCATTATCAGTTGTCATAACTACCATAAAATATGGGGCAGTTGTGCCCTACTCTATCTGCTAGTTGGCTCAGTAGGCCATTATTATTCATTCATTTAACCTTTATTTATACTCGAGAGATAATTGAGGGGCAGCCCTCATTCACAATGATATTGAGTTACAAAGACAAAGAAAACAACACAGAGATTAGGACAACCAGGATGCAAAGGAAATACAACCATGTAAAGCAATTTCAAATAGAAGTTTGGAGGTCCAAAATCAGATTTCTAAAATGTCCAAAAGGCACAAGTTGATTCGAAGGAAGTGCTGTATTTATATGTTGTATAAATACATATGCATAATATGAATTTATTATACTATATTTATTTATAATATGCTGTATCATCTGTTGGTAAGCTGGATCTGTAAGCAGGGCTGTAAGATGACGTAGTATGAAGAGCAACAATGGTAGGGTGTACTTTAAAGAGGGAAACTCCACGTAAGGTTGGGGTGGTGGATGGGTCCACCAAACACAGGACAACCCAGGAGACCAGTGTTTTTCTTCTGTTTGAAACCAAAAGTCAACATTTATGTAACGGTCTTAACTACTGCTGCAAATGTATGTAATTTTAACCCAAACCACAATCTTTCCCTAAACCTAACCAAGTAGTTTTGTTGCCTTAAACTAACCAAGTAAAGCAAAACTCATTCAGTATGAGTATAAGGAGAAAGTATCAAACACTTCCCTTGTTTCACTTCCCGACTGCCAATGAACTAGAAGCTGGCATATAACGCTCATCGACAGTTTAACTATTCTTCTAGCCACGTCTCCATATATTCCCTTAGCATGGCTGATGTGTAGACTGCCGCAGCTGTAAATCAGGCAGGACCTGTTGGGCTGTATTTCTCTTGCGCTCTCCATGCAGTGATGGCTTCATTACGGGAAAACTGCCTGCCAGTGTTAGCCTCCGGCGCAAAGCGCTAATCATACAGCTGACCTTGGCTTGATCCTGGACAGTGGACCACTGGCCACTGTGTGTGTGTGTGTGTGTGTGTGTGTGTGTGTGTGTGTGTGTGTGTGTGTGTGTGTGTGTGTGTGTGTGTGTGTGTGTGTGTGTGTGTGTGTGTGTGTGTGTGTGTGTGTGTGCGCGTGCGTGCATGCGTGCATGCGTGCATGCATGCATGCATGCGCTGGGCTTAGGGGTGTGCTGTAGGAAAGGCTTGGCTGGCATGTGTGTTGGCACTGAGATGAATACATGTGGGATGAGAAGGCTGTGATGGCTGTTGGAGCCAGAGAGCGTTCATGTGTGTGTTGTAGACCAATAAATAGACAATATAATAGACCTTTTCTAATGTACTTGTCCACATGTTATTCTACATCAGGGATCTTCCACAGGGGGTCCGGGAACCCTAGGGGGTTCTCAGAGTCAATGCAATGGGGCCTTCAAATTATTGTAATTTTTTTTAAAGTTTTTTCAATCAATCCAAAATATTATTAGCAAAAATAAATCCCCACCGAGGATAGGCTTACTGGCCCATAGGTAAGGTAGTCACTAAGGTATCCACCCACAGATACAGTTAACCCTAAGGATTCACTGTGCTACATGTATGTTTAACATTCAAATATAATTTATAAAATTATGCCAACAATTATAAGGATATTTTGAAAAAATAAAAAGCTTAGTATTCTATGCAAAAAAATTAGATATAAAGGCTTTAGGCCGCCCTACACATAATTGTAGGCCCAATTTAATATGCTACATCATTTCATACAATATAGTAGGGAGTCCGTGCTCCATCTCTCTTTCAGTTAAGGGGTCCTTGGCTTAAAAACCGTTGAAGACCCCTGTTATATTAAACATGTTCTGGATATTTTCATAAATCCTCTCTTTCGCCTGTTATCACTCTTTCTCCATCCTAGTCTCTAATGGTAATATGGCACAGATATAACACACAAAATAATTTATGAATTATTGTTCAGGAAAACATTTGTTCCACACTTTATGACAATATCACCTTGTCTTTATAAAAAAAACAACATTTTTATTCTTTTGATCGGTGGACACTTATGGACTAGAGGAATATAAATAAGCCAGGAATGGACCCAGATTCAGCGTTTACTTCTCACAGGTAGGGAGTTGTCATGATTTCTCATCTCTTTTGTGATGAACGATCGAGGTGTTGATGTAACGATGTGTAGCATGTCCATATTGACACATGTTTTAAGCATTTGTGGTTAAATGCGTCTGTGAAGCATGTCAGAACGTAACCGGGTCAGAGGCTGTGTTTAATGAGGATTTTATTGAGACACTGTTATTGTTATTATTTTATTGCCTCACATGCTCTATTTAGTATGGCAAAAGCAGTGATAAAAGCATAGCCAGAAACTCAAATAAAGGAATCTGTAACCAGCTGATTAAGAAAAAGAAATGTCAGGGCCTCTACAAACATATCAAATCTTCTCTGGTCTTGGCCAGTTGCTGTTGACAACTACAACTGGGTTTATTTAAGATCTCTTCTACAGCCTGTCAGTCTGGTGGAAGTTGGTAGCACTCACCAACTAACTTAAAAATATCACAATATCTTGCTTTCACAATTATATTTCTACATGTGCTGAATAAATGATGGAGCTGTGTCTCCCTGGTTCCAATCTTTGCTTGATTAACTGCAATATAGATGCAATTTATATCAATTTTTTTGTCAAAATGTAACTAAACTTTAACCATAAAAGGCCAAAGTGGATTTGGACAGCAAGGCCCTTACAAAAACTATGTGGTTTTGTTATGATGACCGGTTAAACTCTGGGTAGGACAGATATGCATATTTCCTTGGACAGTTCCCTTAACCCTGAAATAGCAAAATAAAAATAGACCTGGTGAAGAAATGTGAATTTGCAAAAATGTCCCTTGCACCAAAGTTATACAACAAAGGTTTTCAAAAGATATCCTGTAGGAGGAAAAACACACATGCAAATGCACCACATCACTGCTGGTGCCTCATAGGGCTCAGTTCTAAGAGGAGAATATGTAACCACACCACCCTGAAAGAGAGATACCTTAACACACAGCAGCCTCAAATGAATAGATTCAATCCTCCCTCCTCCACTTGAAGTCAAGTAGCATTTCCATTTTAAAATTGCTTCCTGGCCCTTTGTGAATGAATCGAATTACACTGGAAAGCACTGATTGATTCTTTCTGAACACAATGGTTTTCATAGTGTAGACCTGCTGGCCTCCTCTCTATCGCCTATTGAATCCAGTCAGTGAGCCCATTAGTGGTTTCACACAGGTTGAATGGGAGGAGAAGAGTGTAAATAAGTGTGTGTGTGTGTGTGTGTGTGTGTGTGTGTGTGTGTGTGTGTGTGTGTGTGTGTGTGTGTGTGTGTGTGTGTGTGTGGAGAGAGCGAGAGATAGAGAGAGAACATGAAGCCTGGGGAAAGGGCCCTTTACAGGTGGATGGAGGATGATTAATTGGACAAGAGGCGGTGTGGATGTTGAGAATTTAGTTATAAGTAATAAGTGTAAAGTGTTCGCTGCTAAATAATTGATTGTCCCCCTGACCCCCTTCCTCCATGCACTCACTCCCTTATTTGCACTCATACATGCTGATGCAGTGATATATCCCTGCTTAGCAGTGGAGAGAAGCCCCCCAACCCTCTCCACAACACAGACACACACCTACTGTACATCCTGATGATGGGGCCCAGTGAAGCTCATTAAGATTTATAGAGAAAAAGTAGTGGTGGAGGAGGAGGAATACTGAGCATGTCGTCTTCTCTGTCTGGAAACTGGGACTCTTTTGTCCTTTTGTTGTGGTTTTGATCATGTTAATATTTGTAATTTTCTGTTTAACATGTTGAATCCTTATATTACGAGTATGGTTTGCTTTTGATATTGTTTTATTCTTCTTTTCTTTCCATCTCATGTCTTGAACTGTATGTGAGTGTGTGTGTGTGTGTGTGTGTGTGTGTGTGTGTGTGTGTGTGTGTGTGTGTGTGTGAGTGTGAGAGAGAGAGAGGGAGGGCAAGAAAGAGTGCTGTCACTGTATTTACTACAGATGATTTGTGTCTGTGTTCATTTGCTCTCCTCTTTCGCTCTCATTCAGCACTTCTCCTCAGACACAAGTGGTCAAATTAGTGCTAATTAGCCCATGTGTTTGTGTGTGTGTGTGTGTGTGTTTAGCAGACATACACTCTCCACAAACTCTAGAGGTATACAAACACCTTAAAGAACTCCTCTCTCATTTTAATGTCTTTTAATCATTTTTGCTTGTGATTTCTCTGTGCGAGAACTTAATGTGCTTTTATTAAACTGCTTTTAATTCGCTCCCGGTACTACAGTGGCTTTACAGCCACTCACTTTTATTTAATCTCTTATTCATGATGGTCATGTTCACTACTGTTCCTTAGCCTGTCCTAAAAGTCCCTGTCAGTGATTAGTGGAGGACATATAGATATATGATGAAATGGAATGGGGAATGAAAGTAATAAAAGGGTGAAAGGACCATGCAACTTCAGCAGCCGAGACACCCCCCCCCCCCACCCCACCCCTCATATTTAAGCACCATAACCTGTTGCATGGAATATGATTGTTGTATGGCAGAGGCTGTGATAATACATACTGAAATGCCTGTGGTGAGCAGCAGAACATTGACAGCTTACACTGACCACCGTATTGCAAAGGGTGCAAACAGAAAGTAGAGTATGTTATATATATATATATATATATATATATATATATATATATATATATATATATATATATATATATATATATATATATATATATAACATACTCTACTTTCTGTTTGATTAATCCATTCCATATTGCCGTTTAACCTGGAGCCGTTCTAGCCACCATTGGACTGTAAAATGAAGGAGGGAGACGAGAATGTGCTGCCTGGATCATTGATTGGAACATTTACTTACGAAATATGGTGCCACTGATATGTCTGCGCTGCTCTCTGATGCTCTGAAGATAATACAGGTAACACAAACACCGCTGCACGTGGTGCTAGTTAACACTATACTCAACAGCAGTTAACGTTAGCCTAAGTTAGCCTACCGCTAGCTAGTAGCTGGATTAAACATGGTTACAATGCTGACAGCTAACGCTAAACGGTGTAAAGTTTGATATATATATATATATATATATATATATATATATATATATATATATATATATATATATATACTAGTAGATACTAGTATGTAGTCACTGAACAAGCGAGCGGCTGTGGTGTGTAGGGGGGGCAAGGTCAGATCCAGAATTGCTCAATTAGGGAGAAGGAGTAGATGGGCTTCCAGTCCACTTTAATTGTATTGTTTGTTTTACTTTTTATACAGGAAAACATAAATATTACTAACTAAATAGTAATCATACAGAGCATTTTTACATGCTGTATTTTCAATCACCCTTTAAAGATCGCTGTGGTAACAGTAGCTTGGGTCTGGATTAAGGTCAGGTGATTGACTTCAAGAACATTCCACATTTTGGTCTTTGGTTGCTTTGGCACTATCTTTTGGGTTATTGTCCTGCTGCAGTGTGATGCGCCATCCAATTAACTTTGAGGCACTGGGTTGAAGCAGCAACTGAGCAAATATTGCATACTGCTGCAGTCATGTCATCAATTAATACAAGGGAGTTTCACTGGCAGCCATAGTATGACATCTACCATGTTTAACAGATGAGGTAGTATACATAGGATAATGGACGGTTCCTTTTTTACACCAATCTGGTGTAAAACATTTTTTAGCAATAGCTCACGATAGGCCACTTCGCATTGGGCCAAAGATTAGCTGTCCTTTAGCTGTCATATAATCACAACCTATCATGGACTGAAGTGAGCTATTAGTTTTTATAAAACAGTCTCTAAGTGTTTAATATGTAAGTTATACTCACATTCCAATGTAAATAGATTTGTATTAATAAATACAAAATAATCATGTTCACAATAAAATAGGCCTTCCTGGGCGGGCTGGCTGCCCGCACAAACTGAGGCAATTTCTATCGAACACAGCGCAAGCAACGTTAGCCTACACTAGCAGCTAGCACATGCTATTTATTTTGCCTAATGCTGAAGAAAGGCACACAAGAACACAAACTACCTAACCAATCCAGACAGCAATAACTAACCCATCTAGGCAGCGGTAGAACTGCAACTCCTGTTTTCTGTGACTAATCAATGGGGTCTGGTGGCTTTAAAGATAGCATAGATAAGGGCTTCAATTCACCAATGGAAAGGGCTGTCTGATGGCAATGTAAAGCAGTGAAATATTTTAAGTATGTATAGTGTTCAGTTAATCGAGACTTTGCCAATTTTAAACCAGCTTCATTTCATGGTAGTGTGTGTGCAGATGAGCGGCTTCCCTCCCTGGCAACAGCTATCTAGTGCCAGGGAGGCACTGGATAGCTGAGTTTTTTTCTCAGACACGGAGTGATACTTACTGTGCAATAAATTTTAATCATAGCTGTTGTATATGGTTATAATGTCACGGCTATGAACCAATGAGATTGCTTGATTCGAGCTACCCATTTTATAATTCATCAGTCCACAAGATCGTGTTCCAGAACTATGGAGGATTTTTGAGGTAATCCTTGATGAATTGTAACCTGACCTTTTGGTTCTTCACTTTTATAAGTTGTTTTGCATCTTGTGGTAAACCCTCTACAGTAATTCTGATGTAGTCTTCTCCCATAGTGATTTTTGACACAGATATACCTACCTCTTGGAGAGTCTTCTTGATGTGGCTGACAGTTGAAAAATGGGTTTTTCTTCACAAAGGAAAGGATTCTTCTGTCATCCACCACAGTAGTCTTCCGGGGTCTACCAGGCCATTTCATTTTACTGGGCTCACCAGTGCATTGTGTTTTTTTGTTTTTTAAGAATGAACAAAACTATGACGGCATTAGGACCATTGAAAAATCTCTAAAGCATCAACCTCATCACACCACAGACACGCTTGCCATGTATTATGCCTGCAGTGGATGACCTAATCAAATTACTTTGCAATTGGATTTAGCAATAACTCTCTGATACTCGTGATTTTAGCCCAGAATCACCATAAGCATCCAGACTTTAAAGAGAAATTGCAGTGAATTGTTCTCCAACCTAGTTTAGGCTGTTTTGGGTAGTTTTTGCTATAATACCTTGCAGGTGCAGGGGAGGGTTATTTATTTTTTATCATGTTTTATCAACACTTGTGTTCTCTGGTGTCATTGTTACCACAAGGCCTTTCCTTTACACTGGAGACTCTCTTTACAGCCAAATGAAGCAACAGGTTTCTGATTCCTTTGCAGCTCTAACTGGTGTGATTATGTCATTGTCAAGCTAATTACGCACGTCAGATCCGCTAGTTACATGTGGTGTAATACCCCCCCTCCCCTACAATGGCCCTAATACACCTTCAAACGAAACAAACCTAATGTTTCTGCTTCTCTGATTGTTGCTTCTGATGTACTTCTTACTGATACCAGCAATGGATTTCAAAGAAAAATCTTAAACATTTAAACTCAACACTAGGCCTTTTATCAGCTGATTTGGACATGAACTTAGGATGGAATAACACCTGCCCTGATAAAGCCAACAGCTGAACAACCAATTTTCCAATGCCTTTTGGTTACTAAAACAGGATAACTAGTATAAGCAAATTTAATGCAAATGAATGTCTGCAATTCCTACACTGTTGATCCAATTTGGATGTAAATATCCTCAAATTAAAGCTGATAAATACTAAAAAAATAAAAATTGTGTCACTCTTCAAATACTTATTGAGCTGACTGTATATCTGGGTGTCACGAAAATAATGTGTGTGATGGACTGCATGTGTATTTTAGCAAACATTAATCAAATAGAAGGACATTTAGTACGTACTATTGTCAGTGGTGGAATAATCCACATTTGGTGCTCTAGTGAGTATTTGGTGCATCAGTACAGGGCGAAGTAACATGTCACCCAGTGCAACAGTGTGGCTCATTTATGTTTTTTAATAGTTTTTGGACAACAATAGACCTCTAAGCTACAGAAGAATAAGATACACACACAATACTTGTTACCCGGTGTCTTGACCAGAAGCGTTTCAGGTGCTTTTTTTACTTGCACGTCTCACGCAACAGATACTCTGATTTTAATCCATACAGCTGTGTACACTGGCTCCGTCAGGCTCATGTCTCAGCCCCATCTCACGGGCGTTAACCTGAAGAGTTTGATTATGCTTCAAGTCTATTATTTAGACAACGCTCAGGTACACAATAGGTTGATACCCAATACAAAGGCCTGAATAAATATATGTATCTACATTTTGCAACCCAGGCGGAGCAGAGGTGCTGTGTCTCTGTACAGAGCCAGATAGCGGCACACTCTGCTCCGGTTTGTAACCCTAAAGACTCTCCCTTCACTTTTATCCAGCAGCTGGGAAGCAAGACACAGGGATTTCTTGGGTATTGAGGAGCTGCAGTGTTTATTCATGAGCAAACTGTAAACTACACTGTACATTTACTGTCACTAGACAACTTCGCTGCTCCATGCTTTGAAATTCGCGGGACCAGACAGAACCCGTATGGACACTAACCTCAGTGTTGCATGAATGCTGTCAGCACGCGTGCGTGACGCTGACATGATGTTTGCAGTCGAGACGGCGGGTTAGTAGGATAATCTAATTGTTGGTTTGGGTCTGCACATTGGATACAGGACACAAGAAACAATACAAAATTGAGAATATCACCAGACTTATCCATTAGTGTTGGAATCAGAAATAATAATCTGTTACATAAATGTTTGTCACAGGCATGTTTTCATTTAGACATGACAGGACTGTAATGGAAAGAGCCACAATGCTCACATGATAAGGGTCACTGCTGGAGAGTGGTGAGTTGGAAAGTTGGAATGTAATGAGATACAGGAAGAATAGTGTTCTCAGTTCTCTTGCAGGCTAAATCACCGATGGAAACATATTTTGAGTTGAAGCCTTAAACAATGACCATCATTAATATGAGGGATGCATGCCCCACTTCTCAGAGTGAATCAACTATCTAATTGTATCATGAATTTCATAATTTATTTATATTTGTTTCATTTAAAAATGCAACTGCCTGTTTTATAATATCAAATAGTGCACAAGTATAACATAACAATATTGATTAATTTAATTCCAGTACATGCAGTATGTAAAGTGTTTTGCTGGTAAATTCTTGATTTCATCAAAGAAGTTGGCAGCGAATGCATTTTGTAAGGACGGCCATAAAATATGATGAAACGCATCAAAAAAAGCTAGGAAGTGAACCTTGAGGTTAGAATGTTTTATCACTTAAAATTGGCTTATTTAATATGTTCAATCAAGTTTATTTATTTATGCTTGATACATAATAATTAAAAGATACATGTATTACAGTGCTCCCAAGAAGGCAGAACAAGGCCTGTATTTAATGTATCTCTGTGCATTTAACGTTTTACTGGTCATTAAGTTAACTGGGGCTGTGCCTGTTTAAAACATGCTTGTTCAGAACAGGCCAATTGCTTGATCTGTGGTGTTGCTGCTTGCAGCATTCTCGAGAACTGCTCATACAAACAACAACAAACAAAGTCGACACTGCACTTCCTTAGGTCCTGAGCAATACACCTGCCAAGACGTAGTTCAATGCATTCTCATGAACGGGTTCGTATGATATTGTACAAACATGTATGCACAACATATGATACATAAGGATATCTTACATATGATATCTTATGAAATTATGGTGACCACTGACCTTTGACATGATGGGGACCTGTCACCTAACAGTTAGCAACAGTCAGTTTAGCGGCCATCACAATTAAGTTTAGCCGAGAAAATGTGACTGTGAGCCGGGGTACTGGTCACCGTGACAGTGCCCATGACGGTAATGATAGCAGCTGCGACAGTATGTCATATTATATTGTGTATCAGCTTGTTTCAGCTCTTCACTTAAATAGAATAGAACAGAATAGAATAGAATATGTTTTATTGTCATTGGACAGCAGCTGTCTAACGAAATTTTTCTGCAGCTCACCTTCAGTGATAACAAATAAAATGACAAGTAAAGGCAAAAGACACAGAATAAAAACAATAAATACAATAATAAAAAAGTCAAATATTGCACATTTGTATTTGCAGAAATACTGCTATTGCACCATTATTTGTTAGTGTTCAGTTCCTTTATGGCACATGGGTAGAAACTGTTCATAAGTCTGGATGTGCGGGCCTTCATGGACCTGAATCGCTTCCCAGATGGCAGCAGGGTGAAAAGGTGATTGACTGGGTGGGAGGAGTCCTGTGTGATGCTTTTGGCCCAACGCAAACATTGAGCCCTGTAAATGTCTTCTAGGGTGGGTAGTTGTGTGTTTATTATGGCCTGCACAGTTTTAATGACTCTCTGTAGCACCTTCCTGTCGGCCACAGTGCAGCTAGCAAACCACAGCAGAATGCCATGACAGAGGATGCTCTCCACAGAGCATCGATAGAAGGACAGCAACAGCTTCTGTGCGAGATTTGCTTGCCACAGGGTCCTCAAGAAATATAGATACATATATATACAATTTGGTTTAGGCGATTCTTGTACTTGACTGGAAAACACCCAAACCATGCCACTAGGGAGAAAGATATGATGGTTTTGATAAAAGCATGATAGAATAATGTCATTATGGTCTTATCTATATTAAAATGGTCCAATTTTCTCAAACAGTATAGATGCTGTTGTCCTTTTTTACAGACACCCTCACAATTCTCCTGGAAATTTACTTTAGAGTCCCTTTTTTTAATTTAATTAAATTAATTGTCCCTAGGTATCTATAGGATTGTACTTGTACTTGATCCACTAGTTGACCATTTATAGTTATGGCCTCATATTCTGGAGTTTTTCCAAAATCAATGTACATAGCCTTTGTTTTGGATATGTTCAATTGAAGGTATGACTCCTCACACCATTGGACATAGTCTTCAATTATTGGACCATGGCCTCTGTAGGAGTTGTCTGCATATTTAATGATGGTCCTATTTACATATTTGCTCTGATACACGTTTGTATATAGAATGAACAGAAGGGGTGAAAGTACGCACCCCTGTGGTGAAGCTGTAGAAGAGCAAAGCTGACCAGACAGAGCTCCGTTCACCTTTACTCTCTGTGTCCTGTTGGTTAAAAAATCCAGAATCCAACCAACAAGATTAGGACAAAAATCGAATTGCTCAACAAGACGGTTGGCTAAAATATACGGTTGAATTGTATTAAAAGCAGATGAAAAATCAATAAAAATAATTTGTGCATGGGACCCACTTCCCTCAAGATGTTTGAGGAGCAGATGAAGCAGAGTGAGAGTGGCATCTTCTACACCCCTGCGTGGCCTGTAGGCAAATTGCATGGGATCCAATGCATGTTCAGTTATCATTGAAATATGTGGCCTTATCAAGTTTTTCATTAAAATTGAAGTGAGAGCAACAGGTCTTAAATCATTGAGAGTTTTAGAACTGCTACATTTTGGAACTGGGACCACTACCGCATCCTTCCAGATTTTTGGTACATGTTGTGTCTGCAGGGATTTATTAAAAATATATTGGGATATGTGACTCAGCTCTCTTGTACATGTTTTGATCACACGCCCACAGATGTTATCAGGTCCTTGACTTTTATTAGTCTTTGTCCTACTAAAGACATTTTCAACATCTTAATATGTGATGTTGAAATGTTGATTATCCTTGAGTTTGTGTTGGGAGTCCTTGGACCTCCTGGCTGAAATCAGACTTGTCGAAACGTGTATAAAAAGAGTTGAAAGCATTGGCAAGCTCTGCATCAGATCCAAAACCCTCCGGAAAGACATGGCTACTGTTACTGTGCTTCTGTGTACCTGCTATCAAAACGATACATACATACAGGACCAGGCAGAGCCAAGGTTGTTTTCAGCCAGACTTTTTTAGACTTTCCAGACTTATATCTTTGTTTTGCTTTATAAATCTCACCTTTAAGCTCTTTGGTGGCTACATGTAGATATGAGGCAGTTCCCTGCTTATGAGCATGTCTTTTTTTCTGTATACTATCTTTTATAGACCTATTCACCCATGGTTTGTTATTAGGGTATATCTTTACTTGTTTGCAGGGTATAATTATATCTCTACAAAAATATCCCAGTCTGTGCACTCGTAACACTCCTGGAGGCACATAACTGATTCCTCAGTCCATTCTTGTACTGCCTTGGTTTGCACGTTGTCCCTTCTCAGGACAGTACAATAAGTGGGGAGGAGTTGTATACAATTATGGTCTGCGGAGCCCAGTGGGGGGAGTGCCATATTGCCATAACAGAGGTCCAGTGTCTTTCCCCGCCTGGTAGGACAGGTGACATACTGGTAAAAAATTCTCAAAGTCTTTTACAGGGTAACATGGTTAAAGTCGCCTAGGATAAAGTTTGGCACGTCTGGGGAGAGTGACTGTAGTTTCTGCACTACGTCAGAAATCACAGTGCAAGCGATGGTGGCATTTGCCCTCGGGTGTATGTACATGACTGTTAAGAACATTTGTGGAAACTCCCGTGGTAAATAAAATGATCGTAGTGACACAGACAGGAGTTTGATATCGGGCAGGCATATTTTTTCTCTAACAGTCACAGAGGTACAATACCGTCTATTAAAATACACACATACCCCGCCAGCCAGTGTCTTTCCCCTTGCACTTGCCTCCCGGTCCATCTGAACAGGTAATCCAAAAACGTCAATCCACAGGTCTCTGTCTTGATCCCGGTTGGATAACCAGGTCTCCGTGAAGGCCATGGCGCAGCATTCTCTGAAATCCTTCTGTAGCTGGACATTTCCCTGGAGTTCATCCACCTTGTTCCTAAGGGATTGCACATTCCCCATTATCATCGTGGGCAGGGGGATCCGTCTCATTCCCTGCTTTCTCAGGCGTAGTCTGACGCCTCAGCGTTTTCCCTGCTTCCTCTTTTTTCTCTGCCATGTCGAGGATCCGGGCCTGTGATCCTTTCGTATGCAGTCTGGTAAGTTTAAGATTACATCTGATATACTAGGCAGGTTCCCAGAGCTAAGATGAAGCAATTGGTCTCTGCTGTACTGTGTTCTTCCTTGGGTAACCGCCTGCTTTGAATCCTGGGCAAGCAGCAGACATGATAGAATCCATGTTACAACCAGGTAGAAAAGTTCCATTTTTTTAGGTTAACACTTTCGGTTGGAGACTAGCTGCTCGGTAGGAAGTCTCAGACAAACGTTATACAAACTTTTAGACACAACTTGACACATTTAATGACGCTTACAAGACAAAACAACTCGGATGCCAACTCTTTCACGGCCAGTCGCACGTGTACACATGCGCCATGACCTTTAAACACACACACACACACACACACACACACACACACACACACACACACACACACACACATTATCATCGGGAGACTTGTTTAAATCATGACATAGGATATATACAGTACATACTTTTTTTGTGTATTTGTTTTCTGATTTATTAGAAGTTGAGTTTCAGTCTGTATGATAAATGAACAGTTGTACATGAAGTGGTAACATGCTATGACATGTTATGTAGACTAAAGGGAGACACCGACCTTTATCATTTGAATTGCTAATTTCCATCTGTTGTCCCTGGGTATATACAGTGCACTACAATAATATAGAAATGATAATTCCACATAACACTAATAGGGACACATAGGGCACACCAGTGCATAGGCCTACTTATTTTTTAATTTAAACTTAAAAGACTTAAACTAATACATTAATAATAGTAGGGATCGCATTCCACTCTTTTGAATAAGTAAATAAGGGGTGTTTGAGCTAAACCATAAACAATAAAATTAAAGCTCAATAAGTTTTATTTTTCAGACTCGTTGCAATAGTTGTAGCATTATGAGGTTTTCTTGTCCAGAGATTGTTTTAATACAAAGTGGTTATATTATTGTGGTTTTTATTTTGGAGCCCTGCAGGTAGCCTTTGTGCTGGGGGGGTTGAGCAATACCAGGAAGAAGGCATCGTCTTAAACTGTTAACAGCGTTTTCTGTGCTTGGGAACTTGTGAACTTGCGAGATCATTCTTCCATAAACAACCAGCAAGAATGTTCGCCCCAAGAACACAAGTCCGTTCTTTGCATTCTTGAGATTGAGAAACACCACATCTGTGCATCACTTAAAAGTGTCCCCTGGAAACACTTCCGTTGTGTTGTGGGCTATTTGCATGTGTTTTCTTATTGTAGCGTGCGTTTTCTTATTATCGCATGCTAGAAAGTAATATTCAGTTGGTTGTCATATACAATTTCACTGGTAGATGGGAGAAATTCTTACACAATGTAGCTTTAAGTTAGGCTATATTATAGGTTAACACTTAGTGGTACTCCATGTTTTTATGGCTACACCATTCTATCAAATGGAAATGCCCCCCCCCATCTCTCCCTCCCACCCTGAAGCTGTCCATGGGGTTGACTGGTTGTGTCAGATTTATGACCTCTATATATTTTTGCTTTGCTGCATTTAGTTTTTTTTTGTTGAATTGGCATCAGAGACTTCGGTGAGAGGAATCCATTTGATTGGCTACTTAGCTTAAGCGAATTAGTGCACAAGAAGAAAAACGGTAGTGAGGAAAGCAAGCAAACGACACACACAAAAAGACTCTTCTCATTTTTCATCTGTATCTCATCTGATCATTCCAATACACAGAGCTGTCAAAACTGGCCAAAATGGCGCTCAACTGTTGAACTATTAGAACATCTATTTTTGCACATGATGTCTATAAGAGGGAAAAAATGATACATAGCTACTTGTATAGGTATATTTATTTCAACATAAACATGTCTTTAAAATATTGACATACCTACACATTACAAAATAAAGTAATAACATAATGTCCTGTATCATAAAACGTAATATACAGACTGTAGATCTCTCTTTCCTCTCTCCCTCTGCACCATGGCTGGTGCTAGACTGAGAACTGTGCCCTGTGGCAAACAAGCTAGCTAAGTAGCCAGCTGGCCGCCAGTAACTTAGTAAAATTGAACAACTTAATGTTTTATTCACACACTCTTGTCACAGCGTATGACAAGAACATTGGACATTCAACACTGCACGTCATTGTTTACCCAGCAATACACTCGCCAAGTGTGAAGTAGATCGGATGAACAGCTCTCGAGATAGTCCAAGGACAGGCAGACACACAGGCAGACAGAGATTCCTTGTTTTATAGTTAGATTCAGTTCAGACTTGTGAAATGTTGGTGTTACAGTGCCGTCCTTGTAGGATTATTTCGACATTAGACATAAAATTGGCATCACATTCCTATAACGAGGTCCATGTCTGAAATACGTTCACCAATTAGAAGGCCTCTATTTTTATTTTTATCCTTTTCTCCTTCATTCTCAGACTGAGCAAACATGAGCAGAAGTTACCTTCCCCCTCTTCACTACATACATTTGACTACATTAAAAAGGTCAGGCTGATTCTGCTAGCACTGCTGCCACATACTGTTACTGTTTATGTCCAGTGGCAGAATCCATGGCCACTTAACTGTCAGAAAATTAAAAACCTTGCCAGTACTACGTGTTTTCTTCCTCTGCATTCTAGGCTACTTACTATCACAGGATGCAAAATGTCCACAGTTAGTTTAAATGTAGAGGAAGAATATGCGGACAGAATGCTATGGGTGTAATTGGCAAATTAAATATATTAAAAATGGCATGCCTTCACAGCAGTTAGGATAAAAGAAAAGGGGGTTCAATTACAGTAGAGAAGCAATGGTAAAATTAAAATAAATAAAAACAATCCTTTTTTTACGGCCCAACATTTTTTGCAGTTTCATTAGTTAACTACTCAAAAAAATGACAAAAAAAGTATTTGAACTAATCCACTTTTTTCCAGGCTTGTATTTGTTCAGTTATGAATATGCGGCTGGGGTTTGGGGCCATGGGAGTTACCCTTCCTATGAATATGAATGATGATCGACAAGCCAAACAAATATTTAAATGGGGGTAAACAACAAAATGGGCCCTGTATAATGTACATGTATAATATACCTATGTGTTGTAAATATGGGTTTGAAGAAACAATTCTAGAATAGGGAGGGAGAAGATGTTTTACTGGGTTCCATGTAAAAATGACATCATCATTAGGAGTCACTGTCTATGGTAAAGGACATAAACAAACATGGTGGAATGTGCCTTACATTTTCTTTGATTCTTCATTGATTTTTTTTTTTATTGATTTTTCTTTTGCTATATAGCATATTGTGTCGTAATGCACATACCATTTATTGTCTTTTTTACTTACATTAAATCATTAAAAAAAATGATTATACTTAAACTGTAAACTTTGCCTTAGCAATACCTTACTTAATAATGGTCATGCCAATAAAAACGTACAGTATGTCACTCATCAGAGACTTCCACCCCACATTCTTCTTCTACATGAATAGTACATAGCCACTTAAGTGTGTGACCCTGAAATTGTCCTCGTTTTGGAAAGAGAAACATGCTGTACCCAACATCTGCCAGCTCAACCATTTGCATTATTCAAAATACATTATGCAAGATATTCAGCAAGTGGGGAGCCACCTTGGCCCAGAGGAATTCCTGAGTAGACAAGCATTGTTGGGTGTTTGTGTGTGTGTGTGTGTGTGTGTGCGTGTGCTTGTGCGTGTGTGATAGAACTATCCATGGGTGGAATGCAAAAGGGCACTTTGGGGCACTCTGTACCCATTAGTCAGGACAGGCAGACAGGGACATGGCAGCAGTGGAGCACAAGAATAAGGGGACGATGGAGGGGGAGCAGACAGACAGGAAAAGAGATGGGAGAAGGCCAAAAATAGGTCCCCAGGTGCTAAGGTGCAGATGAAATATTTGGTGAGAGGTTTGTTTTGTGGTTCCATACACAATGCGTAGGTGTGCACATTTGACCTAAGTCCCTCAATGTGACATAAACTCTTCATCAAAGATAGTATTTGCAGTATCACATATTACAGAGTATGCTGCAGGCAAACAGTTCTCCACAGATCTGGGCTTAAGGTGCTTTCAGGGAACCCCATGAGGGCTATCTGGGGTACACAATAAAATGGAGGAGAAATGTTTTAAATTGAATTCATTAGAAATAATAACAGAGAAAGCAGAAGAATGAGTGTTTGACTTTCACCACAATAATTGTTTCTATATTTCAATACGAAATCAGCTGCAACAAACATGCTCCTGTGGTCATAATATCATTCATGCTGTATGTGCTTATTAGTGGTGTTTGACATGAAGATAAATAAAAAGACAAGAAAACGTGGTAGTGTGGTGCAGAGCTCGCCTTAGTTTTTGTATCATTTCTTTGTAGATTTTTTAAAACTTACTGGTTTTCAATCATTTATATTTCCATGTCTACCAAATAGACATCTATGACAACCACATTTTGTAAGATTTAGTCCCATTGTTTGTTTGTTTTTTCTACCTTGATTAGCTACTTTAGTTGTTTCTGTTCCATCGTTTCCTGTTTTCCTCCCTTCACTCGCCAACCTTTGTCTAGGGTGTGTAATAAAACACTGTATGTGTGACAGGGTGGCTTTGGGGAGCGGACTAGAGAATGGCATGGAGATTAAATAGGCATCTCACTCCCCTTTTATTACAGGACCTTATAGGGCCATTCTGGAGAAATGGAGTGTGAGTGTGTATGTGGGTGATTGTGTGTGGGGGGTGGGCGAGGTTTTGCAGGACTCAATGTGCATTTGTGTACTGTGTGTGTAAATGCATGCAGTGCTTCAGGGTGGGGTCGAACACACACAGACACATCTCTGTGAATGTTTAAAATAATTACAGGCAGTTGAGCATGAACAGAATGGAAGTGTCACTTTGGGAAATTGTATTTTTATTTACTGTGCCAGGTCTCTTCACTTCATGTCATGCAGCATGAGACCTTTTATACTATGTCTGTTTGTGTGTTTATTTAAGTGTTTCTCCATGTACTGTATTAGCAATTTACTTCATCTTTTTTAACAATATTTTTATTCATTAGGGCCCTGTTGAAACTGAAGTAATTATTATTCTTCCGGCAAATGAATTGGCTTTTTGAGGGGCTTAACAAACTCAAAAACTCTCCAAAATTGGCGGTCGCATCAACCCTGGTGAAACTTTACGTATTTTAAGTGTGTTGGGAATAGGCCCAAAAAAAAATTGCTCCCTAGTGCCCCCTATAAAATTTATAAAAATTGAGCCTCTTAACGTAGACTCATGAAACTTGGTACACTGAAGCATGTCAAGACGTACAAAAAAGCTCATTGGCGCCATACCCTAAACCCAACAGGAAGTCCGCCATTTTGAATTGAAAGTTCTAAATTAGTGTGATTTTGGTCATTTCCACAAGCCCAAAACTATATGTGCTATACTTACTATATAAACTACTCTGAGAGATTTCATCCGATCAACTTCAAATTCGGTCTGTGTCATCTAAAGGTCCAGGCCTGAGGACATCTACAGGCCAATATTGACTTTTGGTCATAGCGCCCCCCGCTGGCAACAGGAAATCTGCCTTATATGACAAACATCATGCAATTTACATGCAACTTATAATGTGTGGAGCCGCCCCCTATACTTTAACCACTCCCACTTACTCAGGCCACGCCCCTTCCATAACTGGTGACCCATTTAAGGTAGACTCTTGTGTGAGGTATCATTGATCTCAGCAGTTTCTTTTTGATTGGTGATGTTTGACCCGCCCCCTATGCTGTAGCCACGCCCCCTTTAATAACTTATGACCCATTTGATGTAGAGTCTTGTGTGAGGTTTCAGTGAACTCAGCAGAGACTTCCTTATTCATTGGTGATGGTTTGACCCGCCCCTATGCTTAAGCCATGCCCCTTTCATAACTAGTGACCCGTTTAAGGTAGAGTCTTATGTGATGTATCATTGAACTCAGCAGAGACTTCCTTTTTAATTGGTAAAGGTTTCCCCCAACCCCTATGCTTTGGCCACGCCCCCTTTCACAGCTAATTAACTGTATAATGTAGAGTCTTGTGTGAGCAAATGCACGGTCGAAAGAGCAGCGTCCGCCAGTAACCCCGATGTGGGCAGAGGAGCGAGGGCCCGTCCAACACTGCTTGCAGCTTTAATTTTTAATTGCAATCAACTCAAGCATGAATGTTCCTTTAGCCTCATTGCATTTCAAACAAAGGTCAGGTATATTTCTGTTGTATTTAATCAATTTAACAGGAGTTGTGTATGTCTGCATCAGCCAATTATATTTGAGAAGGTTTAAGTTAGAGTTTGCTGTTTTCTCTAATTGTTTTCTGAATTTTTCCCATATAAGTCCGCCCTCCATGTCTCAAGTCTAGATATTGATGTTTCTTTAGAGCCAGAGGCAAGCCAGTTATATATTGATGAAATCAAACGACTCTCATTGCAATTGTTTGTGAAAAGTTCTACTAAGGATGAGAGGGCAGGAATCCTACGCCCCAGAGGTGACATGGGCGGAAAAAAACATGTACTGTACTGTACAACACTGACTATACTTTTGTGAGATCTTGACTTTGTTTTGCGAGATATCGAGTTTAATTTGCGAGATTTCAAAAATCCAACAAACAAAGGCTAACCTTAGTAGCTAGCTAGCTAGTGGCACTAAAAAAAAAAAGTTTCCTTGGAATATCATACATTAGAGAGATTTCGTCAAGCGTGAGAAGAGCCATGTCTTTTTCTTCTTTTTGGCAGTACAGTACATTGAGAACGCGCCTGACATATGAAATTCTTGCCTTCCCTTCACAAATCCAGATTGGTTATCCCCCATAATAGTTGGAAGCACACCCTCTAGCCTTTTTGCCATACATTTTCGCCAGGAGTTTTGTATCAGTGTTTATTAAACTTATAGGTCACATATTCTTACATTTAGTGTTTTCCTGGTTTTGATAGCAGGATGATTAAGACCTCTCTCATTGAGGCCGAGAGGTAGCCTTTGTTGTAGGATTTTAAATGCATCTCATAAAGCAGGGGTGCCAATTTATCTTCTAAGTATTTATAGTCAATTGGGAGGCCATCTGGCCCTGCTGCTTTCCCAGCCTTCATTGCACCTATAGCTTCTAATATTTCAAGCGTGTTTTAATTTATCCAGGCCTTTTTTACTTTCCTCACAGATTTGTGGAATATTAAGTTTGTTTAAAATCTCAGTCTGGACATCCCCATTAGTAATGTACTTTGATTTGTAGAGATTAATAAATAAATAAAAAAGTAAAAGCTGTATTAATTTCCAGCACATCAACAATAGTATTTCTATTGCTGCCAATGCATCCTCAATGAAATGTATTGCCCTTTCAGTTTCCTGTTGTTTAATCTGCCATGCAAGAAGTCTACCCGGCTTTTCTCCCTGATCATAAAATGTTTGCTTGAGCCTCAATAAGTTTGCAGCAGCCGTATTGTATGTTATCTCATTATATTGAGTTCTAGGAGGTAGTTACTGTTTGGAGATTTCATTTTCATTTTGTCCAGGGTGCAAGCTTTTGTTTTCAAGCATTTTATATATTCATTATATATATATATATATATATATATATATATATATATATATATATATATATATATATATATATATATATACATATATAATATTATTTGATAAATGCCTTAAAGGCTTCACCATCTAATTGTGGCCATTGTCTGGGATGTGTTAAACTCAAAGTAAATATAAATTTGTTTTCCCACAAACTGAGGATTTTTTAAAACAGTTTTAACCTGTTCATAATCTGCTTAACTTTGGTCAGTATATGCAGACCTCTACACTTCCATGAAATATATTCAATTAAAATATCTGTCATTTTTTACAGTGGGTAACAATAGGAAAGCTGAAATAACCAAAATTATGAAATCCCCTTTTTGTTTTGGTCTGCATTTTGGTGACCCTTCTCATTTAATTGTTTCTTCATGTTTTGAGACAGCCATGGAGGATAAAACATGAAGACATTAAGGTTAATGAATAAAGTTGGTACCATAATAAACAGAGAGAGAATTCCCCTAACCCCAAACATGAACATGCCCAATTTGAACAGACATGCTGCCTAATCCCTTCAATATCTTCCTTTCAATGCATGAAACAGGTCCACACTGTAATGAGGAACCACTCTTTAGCATTTTCTTAAAACTCCTGTTCATGTTGCTGGCTAAATTAAAATTAATCCACGTTTTCCAGAAATACTTAACCTTACAACTTGTGTATATAGACAATATACACCCTTTGTAGCTGTTTTACACTTTAACTAATGACTTAAATATTTAATTTTGCAGTATGGTGAAAACATATTATACATTAAGTAACCTAAAATATGGCACATGTCCAAATGAATCCTGTAAACACACTGCCTTTGAAACCTGGTCCCAGGGTGAAAAAAATCGAAAACGGTTCCCTTTTGGCTTCGTTTGGACGACGAAGCCGCATACGTGCGTATGAATGATGTCATCACCACACCTCTCGACCTCTAACGTTAAACATCGCTAAAGTAGCTGACGCTCCAGCAGGGACATAATGTTAACGTTAGCTACTATGGTTAGCTGCTATTGTTAGCTGTTTATAAAGTGGAAGTAGACAATTTATCAACTAGTTAGCTAATCTGTCTGCTTATCAACTCCTTGAACGGATTATAGTAACTTTTAGCACGGCTTATTGTAGAAAGGCTACCGCAAGAAAAACGTGTAGATTAGCAAAAAGACATTGGATCACTGATGTTTGTTTGACTGCCGATGTTAGCTAGCAAAGCTAACATTAGCGCGCTAATGTTAGCTCTGCATGTCCGATGGCAGACAGAATTGCAAAATAAATAGCGATCCAACAGCACATTACACAATGTAAACAAATACATGTTTTCTTGCAGCGGCCTTTATAAAATGAGCAGTGGTGAAAGTTATTATAGTCTAGCATGTTATGATCGGGAGTGACTGAAGACTATGCTCTTCTTCTCCGTTTTTGGTGAATTTCTGTAGCAGAAACAGCGCCACCTATAGGCCTGGAATATGAAGTAACGTTTTGAGTTTGGACGCACATTTTATTTGACATGGTTCCAGGGAAGATGGGGGAAAAAAAGATTGTTTTGGTACATGTGGATGTGGCCTAAGTCTTTTGTGTTTTTTTTTAACATTTCCTCCTACTGTTGTTCTGGTGTCGGCTCACCCATCTCATTGATGTCCTTCTCCACATCTGCGGGTGTATTGTAGATGGCTGTGTGCTCCCCGTTGGTCAAAAGCAGTCTGGCAGGGAAGATGATCCAGTGTTTAAGGAGTCCCCTGTCAGGCAGTTTCTCATGGCTCTAAGGATGTTTTTTCTGTCATTGTAGTTTAGGCACTTCACAATAACAATGCGGCGGCTGCATTCTTTAATGTAGGTTTAAACGCCATGAATTGTTGTCAGCACACCATCCATCTCAGAGTGAAAGTCCCGTTTGAACAACGTATTGCCTTCATGATGTTCATTGTGGAGGGATTGTCCACAACTTCAGTGCTGCCGCGTGCACCCCCTTCCTCGCTGGAGTCAGGTCCTGCCAGCTGTTTAACATGTGTCCTTGGTCACTTTTCTCAGCATATTAACTTGCATTACGACCATTGTTTCAAGTTGTGATACTTTTACTCCAATTGTGATTATTTAAGTAGTATTTGTTCCAGGATTAGCAACAGACCACGAGGAGACCAGGTCCACTCACCACGCCACCATAACTGGAAGTCTCATGTGCCATTTATTTACTTTTTCTGTAAGGAAAAGAAGTGTGCCTTTTGTATAACATATATGCTCTTCTCGTGGTCATTGTGCAACTCAACAGAACATGCAGCAACAGGCTATTAATTCACTATTTATCAACAACAAACGTATTGCCATAGTAATTCAGTAGTTATTACCTTTGACTCACGGCAGGATACTAGGCTGGAGTTTCTAGTCTGTGGAACTCTCCCACACCAAAAACAATGTTCAACATTAGGAGTACTTGTGCCATTGCCTTTAAGGCAAGCAATGGCCTCAGCAGTGAATTCACAGGTGTCTGTGTACTGCTCCTAACAGGAAGTTATTTTGTATTAAAGCACATGTGTCTTATTTTTGTTCATTAGGGTCAGTTATGAAATGAATGTACTAACCAGCTTAAAGTTGTAGGCTGTTAGATTTGAGTTTCTAGTTTCTAGCGGCAGCTTGGGCAGTAAGATGTACTTGCAGGCATGCCTTTGGGACTCCCAGAAGTCCTTTCAAAAATGAACAGTGAAGAAAAACTCTTGAGCACATACAAAATGTAAGCCCATTATGGATAAAATAAGGGTGTTGTTGGTGGTGCTGCCTTCTCCCGGAGGTAATGTTACGGCACGGGCCAGCCCAAAGCCCGAGGTAGTGAGTGTGCAGGTCCGGGATGGCAAGTGACGGTTCTATCCCTGAAGCTCTCCGTGGGGTAGTGGAGCTGTCGAACCCACTGGTGGTGCCCTGACTGCTGCTGCTACTCAAGATTGTTACATAATCAACTATATCAACATTTTATGTTGATACACTACTATATATTCTTATTATTTTATGGGCCTTACTACTGGCCTCCTCCTGACCTCTTCACTCTCTGACTCTGTCCCTCTCTCTGAATCTGTAGCCTCCTCTTCATCCCTCACAGTCAAGTATTCCTTTCCCTTTTCTCTTTCACAAATTTCTACATGTACTTCTGTGGTCTTCTCCTGCTCTGACCCACCTGGCCTCTGGTTTTCTGCCTTATCCTTCTTCATGTCCCTCCTTGTCTTCCTCCTGTGCACTACGCAGAATTTGAATACAAATCATCGGTCTCAGCAAGCACTGTAGTGTGTTGTAACGTAACGCCACCAAAACGGTGAACCTCTGTAAACGTTATGAATTCAAACATGCCAGTTTGTAATATTTTGTATTATGCTGTTCTTGTCTTTACTAATATCAAAACTAATCAAAGGGCTGAATGCTCTTACAAATCAAGAGGGGGCGATTTGACTTTTGGCTAACGTAACTGACGCACTATTGATGCTGACTCGCCTTAGCATACATTACATTCATTACAAATGTAACTTTAAATTAAACGTGTGTTTAAACTTCCCCTGGGGAAACTGACTTCACTTTCAGAGGCTCGGGGGTGCAGCTCAGTCGCTCCAGTCGTTGCCAGGATGCAGGGCCACCACACCGCAGCAGACTCGCTGTGACAGACCGTGGTAAAGTTGGTTTTATATTGGACGTTGGATATTCACACACACATTTGAAAAATCTATTATGCAGCTTGACCTTCCAATATAAAACCAACTTTACCACGGTCTGTGACAGCTCGTCCTCACTCGCTGTGCAGGAAGTTACAGATGCTGTTTTTGACGTGATTTAACATAATATTTTTATTGAACGGGTTGCAAAACTCTGCATATAATTAGGAAAGTGAGGACTGTGTTTATAATGTGATCTAACATAGTATTTGACGGAGCCCAGGGCCCCTAAGATGTCCTGTGCCCCTTGGCAAGTGACCAGTTGCCCTAATGGTTAATCCAGATCTGGTCCTACCCCCTTTTTCTTGTATATTACTTCAGAAATATACAAAACAATTGAATTATTAACTTGTTGACACATTGCAAGAGGCAGTTTGTTTTTGGTATACATGACTATCTAAGAATCATTATGTTTGGTCCAGCTGTGATCTCTCACTCTCTTATGCCTGCTCTTAACTAAAATACATGTAATCCAACCCAACCCAGTCAAATCATCATGGCCTTCTATAAAGAACGAGACCAAATTTGGCCATTGATAAATTGATCAAGTCTCATGTAGCAGTTTGACTTGAATCCCCTCATTTGCATGCCTACCCCCTAACTCTTTGTGCCCAGATTGACAATTGATTAGCATATCCTGCAGCGCCCCGTGGGGCAGGCTCATATTGATCAAGCGCATGGATTGGTGGGAATCACAGGGTGGAACACAGATGCGGGCCAGTGCATCCAATTATAAAAGTCTCATCAGGGAGAGAAGGCATCATTTTACTCTGCTCCATTCAACTGCAAAGGGCATAGCATCTTGTTAGCCGCCAAGGTATCATTTTAATCTCATCGTTATCAGATCACTCGGCTCCTGATGGCTATTTAGGTATTGACTCAGTGTGGTTCTTGAAATTTAATTGTCATCAAAATATTATGATTGTAGTGGTTGAAAAAAGTCTCAGTTTTATAGCCTAACACTGTGTAAGGCTATAAATATAGATATATTATTGACATAATTATGATTGCCAACACATTCAGGTACTTTGCTTAGCTCAACTAAAATCCCATACACACTAGCGGTGAAATGTTATGTCTACTATGTTCACTTGCACTCTCTAACTTTGTGTGTCTGCTGTTTGGTTAAGTAAGGGTTAATGCCCGATGAGGTGTCCATTATGATGAGGTGTACCTGACAATGGGCACCTAGAAGGGCATTAACCCACTTATACCATGGTCACTTGCCAACATTTTTCAAACCATTAATTTATATTTGAATGTATTTTACAATCAAAATCTAAAGTTTTCCAAACAATAATGCAGATTCCCTGGTTATGCCTGAGGGTTTTTAACTAATACCTGGAACAATCATTCACATCCCATAGAGTTCTTATGCAATACAAAAGTTGTTCACTGCTCCAGTAAATAGGATGGACCTTAGATATGACTTTCCACGCTAGCAACGGGAGATATTTATAGTCCACTCAGCTCAGAGAATCCTTCGGCTCAGACAGCTACGAGCCAGAAAGCTAACGCTATGCTAGCAAGATTCAAACAATGTGTACAGTTGGCAATCAGTAAATATAATTTGACAGTATATGCTTATCAACAAGACAAGCTAGCTATCAGCCATGTCATTGTCCCTAAAACAATATAAAGATGTATACGGTCTGTCTGAAGTATCGTTCCTGTCAGTCTACCTGCCCTCCCTAACTCGTTGTCTCTCTCTGTCAGTCTCCCCCAGTCTCTCTCACTTTCCATCAGTCTCTCTTTGTCCTATCTCTCTTATGTCTCTTCCTCTGTCTAGCCATCTCTCTCTGCCTCAGACAGAAAGCATTCACTGATAGAGGGACCCTATGAATAATGTAATGTTGTTATCACTCTGCTCTGGTTCCTTTTTACAATAAAATAGCCTTAAATCATCAAACATTTAGCAGGGCTTCTCTCTCCATTAAAGGAAAGGGCTACTAAGGAGGCATATAGGCAATTGTACAATTTTCTATTCAAATCATCTTGGACTAGTAGCACATAGTATGACAAAATACCATGTTCACTTCAGTAATATCAGAGAACTTATTTATATAATTTAGAATTGATAGAATTTCTAGAACTAATTTATATAGTTTTGTCCATCATTCCTATCAAAAATTATAACAAGCAAATGTTGAGATACAGATTCAGCCATCTAGTATTGTGGGCTGTCCATGAAAGGGCCCATGCAAATCCTTGGCAGATCCCCACTTGGTCCTTGGCTGAAATCGAATCCCCCCTCGATGACTTAGTGAACACGTGGCCGCCTCCTAATGCCCTGAATCTGTGGAAACTAGTTGCAATGTTTTATCTAACCACCAGGAGGAGCAGCGATTATGAAAGCTGAAGTTGTACTGTGACTATTTTATTCTAAATTTACCCATTGCAACTGGACATTTTCAGTGACCCAGTGTGCCTGAAATTATCATATATGAGGTGTATGAGGAAATCTGCTTCCCACACAGAGTATACTTTGAGTGAAGCACTTTTTCATTAAGTAATATTAAAAATATGCTGATGCTTTTCGTAAAACACTGCTACAGATTGTTGTATTCATGCATTACTATATCAATATAGGTTATTGTTTAAATTAAGAGAGCGAGCAGGCAAGACAGCTAAAAGAGACATGTCTGTAGTTATTGATAATAAAGCGGCAAGAGATGTGTTATTCAACAGAACTGCATGAAATGTGAAAGCAATACAGGTAGAAAATGAATGGTATCCAAAAATAGTGTGCGACGGTGTGTGCAGCACTCATCTTTGCAGCCAACTTTATCTGCAGTGATTCCACAACATACTGGGACAAACGTGTTTTTACACAAAGAAAGAAATAACTAGACAGTGTGTTGTTACAAATGTTATGAAGATTCTCCAAACTTAACAACTCACAATCTATCTTTGTCCCAAATCCCAGCAGCACAGCTTATCTCACTAATTCTTTCCAAATGAAAACACAAATTAGCTATTCCTCGTCCTAATCCAACTTCAATTGAATGTTTGTAATAAAGAGGGCTCGATTTATCCCCTTGCTCTCTTATTCAACTGTATCAGCACTGCCTCAATTGTTCACTATCGATACAGCCCCCTGTCCAAGGCATTCTCATTTGATTCTCATTTGAGCTCTCTAGCCAGGTTATAATCATTTAGCCTAATGGTTTCAGTGACCATGGCTGATAGTCAATACAGTGTGTGTGTGTGTGTGTGTGTGTGTGTGTGACTGTGTGGCAGGTCAGCTGATGCTATCTAGAGAGCAATTCTATGGTCTAATACCCCTGAGGCTTTTTCACTTATTAAAGCACAGACAGAGAAAGAGAGAGTTTTATCCAAATGCAAACAAATACGGTAGCATTTCAATTTACCTGGGCACCCGCACATAGATCCAAACAGAATGAGGCCAGTCATTACGAAGATGGGAGTGGTGGCTCATAAGGTCTGATGATATCTGGTTGAGTCCCAAAGGGAAGCTGTAGATTGCTAATAGTTATCCAGCTGCTGCTATCGCTGATCATGGTACACTTAGGGCCTGCTGATTCCCACTGTCTTCTCATAATGAGATCAGAGACATAATCTGCAAATCTTTGTGTGTGTGTGTGTGTGTGTGTGTGTGTGTGTGTGTGTGTACATTTTAACCCTTGGAGTGAGGACCATTTTATAAAGTGAGGACACTTAGGCCGGTCCTTACTTTATTTTTACTGTAATGCCCTCTAAAGGCTATTTACATGTTTCTTTCAAAGTTTCAGAGAGGTGCTTGGAAAAGTAGTAAACTGGGAATAAATGCCAAAAATTCTGTATGTGTACTTTACCTAAATACACACAATTTTTTTGTGTGTGTTGTGTTAGTTAATGTAATTACTTGTCAACATGATCCTAATAACTAGTATTGTATCAACAGTCACACTGTTTATGGCATGTACTACAGTTGTAGATTTCTGGAGACATTTTGTTTCCATTCATTTCTGGGAAAAGATTACAGTTTTAAAATGAATTAAAGCTGCAAGCAGCGTTGGACGGGCCCTCGCTCCTCTTCACGCCTCAGGGTTACTGGCGAACGCCGATCCACGCGACCCTGCATTTGCGCAACCATCGGACACAGTGCGTACGGTGGAGTGTGCGCCGTTTGAGGTGGTGTATTGAAAAAGTTGTACCAAGCGTAGGGGGTGAGGCAAACCGTCATCACTGAAAAAGGAACTCTCTGCTGAGTTCAATGATACCTCACACAATGGTCTAAATCAAACAGGTCATTAGTTATAAAAAGGGGCGTGGCTTTAGCATAGGGGGCGGGCCAAACCATGACCAATGATAAAGGAACTCTCTGCTGAGTTCAATGATACCTCACACAAGACTGTACATTAAATGGTTAAAAAACCATAAAAGGGGGCGTGGCCTGAGTACATGGGCGTGGTTAAAGTATAGGGGGCAGCTCAGTATCACATGCAGACCACACATTATAAGTAAATCGGATGATGTTTGTCATATAAGGCGGATTTCCTGTTTCGAGCGGGGGGCGCTATGACCAAAAGTCAATATTGGCCTGTAGATGTCCTCAGGCCTGGACTCTTGACAATGTCATATGACAATGTACACTAAAGTTACAAGTTCTTCATTCATCAATAAATACTCAAAATAGCTACCACGCCACGTCCACACCGTTTGACGAAAAGTTTTTATTTTAATAACTTTTCATATGTCAGGTGTTGATATGGTACAGACCAAATTTGAAGTCCATCGGAAGTTTGTTAAAGTATAGCACCTTGACTTTTAGGTCTACTTCCTGTTACCACTATGGGGCACTATGACTTTGAGCCAATATCGGCCTGTACATGTCATCAGGGTTGGACTCTTATGGATCCTGAAAAGTTTCAATCCAATTGGACAATGTACACTCAAGTTACACCCACTTCCTGTTTCGATGGCGAAACGCACAAAATGGCTGCCTCGCCACGGCCACACCCTATGACGGAACGTTTTTCTTTTAATAACTTTTTAAATTCAACGTCTTAAGATGGTACAGACCAAATTTAAAGTTGATTGGATGAAATCTCTAGGAGGAGCTCGTTAAAGTACGACATGTGGAAATGACCAAAATCGCACTAAATTTAGAACTTTAGAAGTTTAGAACTCAATTCAAAATGTCGGACTTCCTGTTGGGTTTAAGGTATGGCTCCAATGAGCTTCTTTGTACGTCTTGATATGCTTCATATGTGTACCAAGTTTCGTTGGTCTACGTTAAACGAACTGCAGGGGCTCAATTTTTTTAACTTTGTAGGGGGCGCTAGCAAGAAATTCTTTTGCGCCTATTTCCGAAACCCTTAAAATGCGCAATTTTTCACCAGACTTGATGCAACCGACAATTTTGGTGAGTTTTTGAGTATGTTAAGCCGCTCAAAAAGGCATTTAATTTGCAGAAAAGAATAACAATTCCTCCAGTTTCAATAGGGCTTTCGCCACTGTCGGCGCTCGGGCCCTAATTAGCAAACTTTTGAAACTTGCTTGAGTTGTTTAATCCATCACAGTGAACATCAAGTCTGCATTCATTTTTGAAAGGTTACAAAATCATTGTGTGGTAATGCAGATTACATGCAGTTTGATTTGAATAATCTGCATTGCATTACCTCACAAAAATTGTGTACCTTTGTTTGTGTACTGTGGTGTGTTATATAACAAGTTTCAATACTATGAAAATGCATTTCATATCGTATGGAAAAAAATGGAATCCAATGGATGCCTGAAATAGTAAAAACCAACACATTCTCACACCCATCTCGTAAAATAGGGACGTTTGGTCAGGTGCCTTTGTTGTTCTCATTGACGCTAAAGGTCTCCTTTAGCGTTTTATGTAAACACGCTTGGTCAGGACTATTGCCGTCCCTTTAGCGCTACAAGTAAACGTGCTTGGTCGGGTGGGCTTACGGTTCCGTGACACGCGGGAACTACGGGACGGTTGGGTTTAGGAAATGGTCGTGGGTGGGTGTACAGTTCCGTTACACGCGGGAAGAACGGGATGGTTGGGTTTCAGAAAGGATTGTGGGTGGCCGTACGGTTCTGTGACACGCGGGAGGAAAGAAAAAAGCGACTATAGCAAGCGTGACAAACGGGACGCGACCCCCTCTCTCCTGGGTGATAGTCCTGTGTTTGACCCATCCACCACCCCAACCAAACTCCCAGCACGGAAATTTAGTGAGTACTATGTAAGGGCGAACCCTTACATAGTACTCACTAAATCCTATCTAACTGCTGCTCTCCCCGGTGCGTTGCACAAGTACGCTGAAGGACGCCTTTTACGTCGCATAAGACGCTGACGGCCACTGTCCTTATTTTACGAGTTCAGAATGAGAACAGGTTGTAAAAACAAATACTTGTTTTTAAATGACAGCAGCAAGGTTTGCCAAATAGTCAGCTGTGGTGTTAAGTACTGTATATACAATTAGTAGTATGTATGCTAAAACATGCAATCACTAGTACAATAGTTAATTTTAAAGTGTGAAAGCGGTTCATTTCCCTGGCACTCCTAGCATTTGCCTAAACTGCCAATGCCAGCACCCCACTGTGCAATATGTGTAATAAGAATGGGTCAACAGAAATCTTACTTTGATACCTTTACATGACTTAGTTGCTGTATAAGTGAAAACATGTACAAAGAAAATTGCTGTACAAAGGATTAGAAATTTACATTTTTATCCTGGATGTTTTAAAAATGACATGTGAAAATGGGAATCAGGAATAAGTGAAACTACCTAATCATATTAGGGCTGTTGGAACTAATTCCTGAAGTCAAATATAATTTGAATAGTAAAAAAATCTATACTATTCGAATGCTGAAATTACTATTCGAATGTGATTTTTTTTTTTATAAACCAACCAACCGGCCAACAACTAGCTACTCTCCCTCTTCTCATGTCATGTCTGATGAACAATAGGTTACGGTAGTGAGAAACACACGGCATTGTGAGCTAACATTATGTACCGAGTACAGGGGGAGTTAAAGGCTGCGGCTGGAAATCGGAAGGATGGGAAATAGTTTTAACATGACTTTAAAAATCGACATCCACCGAGCCAAAATGCTTATTTTATCATTAGTTAGCTCGTTCTGGTTTGCTAACTGCGTCGCAAGATATAGGAACTTAGCTGGGAGCTTCATGGAGACAGCTAAAGTTAATGTTAGCTGCCCTACAGCTGTCAGAGTTAGCTTAGCTCGGAGCTTCATGGAGACAGCTAAAGTTAATGTGAGCTGTCCTACAGCTGTCAGAGTTAGCTTAGCTGGGAGCTTCATGGATACAGCTACAGTTAATGTTAGCTGTCCTACAGCTGTCAGAGTTAGCTTCCACTTCATATATTACCTTCTAACAGCTGTGTTCTCAGTAACGTGACAATCTGCAAGACACAGGTTGCTTTTAAATCATTAAAATAGTAGTGACAACACCATTTGGCTTAGTTATCAATGCCGTTAGCATCGTGGCTAACACTATTGTTACTTACTTTATGAGTGTGTTCTAACATGATGTCATTGTGCTAACCGAGCAACGTTAGCCTTTCTAACAGAACTGGTTAGATAATGTTTCATTGCAGAGTTCTCTGTTGATTTGTGTTTGTCGCTGTGTTTGTCGCTGTGTGCTCATGGTGGATAATAATGTAAACAGAGAGTGGCATGCCAGAAATGCAATGCACTATGACGTAGGTCCCCTTCAAGGCCAGGCTGATGTTAGAAGTCCCTCTAGTGGACTGAACGTGTAACAACAACCACATGCTTATAGTGGCATTGACAATGTATTTAGCCTGAGTAGTGTAGTACATATTTATAATAGGCTTATTATTATTTATAATTAGATATTTGAATATTATTCAAATATTTAAAAAAATAACAAATGAAATTTGAATGGTATAATAGAGGAAGACTGACAGCTCTAAATCATATTACCTGATTTTTCAAGTACTTAAAAAAAGATTGTAAGACCCTGTACTAGCACTGTTCAGGGACAAGGCTTTTATAGTGTGTGGGCTTGTATGGATAAAGTGACACACACTCAAACACTTTTCCTCCTTTGAGTGTGTGTCTGCCCTGAAAATGTCTGCTTCCGCTGGGTGTGCCGGCAGTGTTGGTGGCTTTGTGCTGGGGTCTGATTGAATTGGGCACACAGGCCTATTTACATATGTTTGCCATTGTTACGGGGGTTAGTGAATATCATGTAGCAGGCCTAGAGGGAGCTGGCAGCCAGCGGACCTGCGACACACTCTGAATCCTAAACAGTCCCTCCTCTCCACTAGCCCCACTGCTCTACTCCGTCATGAACATGATTTCTCTCTCACTTGCTTTCTCTTTCTCTCTCTCCCTCACTTGCTGGCTTTCTTGTTCTACAGCTATCATCACACACACAGACACACACACACACACACAGGTTTGGTCGTGGAGTGTCCCTGCTTGGCCGGTGAGGGACTGGGAGTGTCGGCCAATCTCTGCTCAGCCAAGTGTTAAATTAGATTCCGTTGCCTCTCTGTCAGTGTGTGTGTGTGTGTGTGTGAGAGTGTGTGTGTGTGTGTGTGTGTGTGGGTGTTGTGTGTGTGTGAGTAAGCGTGTCTCACACACTTGTGCATGACTCACTCAAAGGGACTGGGTCACTGTCACACACTGATATTCATAGAAGGAAACTGTTTTCAGGGTAGTCGGTGACTTAGCTGAGCCGTGGCCGTTCTCATGATGATGATGATGATGATGATGATGATGATGATAATGATGCGTGAGTTAAATTAGTGTGAGTCGGCAAATATTTGGAAAAATATATATTGTTGTGTTTGTTTCATCATTAGTGACCTGTACTGCTCCCTTTACACTCATTTTCTATCTTTCTATCTGATTTTCTTTCTTTCTTCTTCTTCTTACTCTCTGCGTAGACAACTTGCACATTTCACCACAATTAAAGCAAATAGAGGATTAGTGTTTATTTAGCATGGGAGGGCTTAATTTCATGACTGTATTATGCTGCAAACAGATGGAGGCTATTTTATGCTGCATAATATATTATAACAGTATAACATTTTCAATGTTATGTTATCTAATGATTATATGACCAGTGGGGGGTGCTTAGCCCTGTGTGTGTGTGTGTGTGTGTGTGTGTGTGTGTGTGTGTGTGTGTGTGTGTGTGTGTGTGTGTGTGTGTGTGTGTGTCCAGGTAACTAGAACTATTACTCTGGCTGCTGTCGTTGAGGCCAATTTATAGTCAATGTCAGACTTATCAATGGCCATGTTGGTACAGCGTGTACCTGAGCTTGTAAAAACAGGACGTCTTATGGTGCCCAACTTTAAATATGTATCAGTTCATCATGAATTGGATCCAGAACACTTATTTGAAAATAAACACACTTTTAAAGCTGGTTCGCCTGTTACTTTTGGTATTTCCGTACAAGCAATCTACAATTTAAAAGAATATTTTTCAAATGGAGTCCATTCCAGAGCTCCCTCCACATAAAATGCTACATTACATCAGTTCCAGCAAACTTCACGGATAGTAATGAGGGCAAAACGACTTGATTTGCTTTAATCAACATATGACCAACTCAGCTAAAAACACACCAAAAGGCATTCTTAAAAAAAATATTTTTCTGGCCTACTAGGCCTGTACAATAATAGGGGAAACACTGAGTCAGGCTGACATAAAAACAGACAGCACTGATTAATACAAATGATTAAAAAGCCATTGTCACAGCAAAAAATGAATGAAAGAAAGCTGTAGAGAGACAAAGCTCGAGAGCGAGAGTTTTATTACATCCGATGTATTTACTCCTTGTTGATGTTTGTACTGTATGTATGCTTGTTCTTATGCTTTGGCAACACGGATGTATTGATTTTGTCAGAAAAATATCTGAAGTAAAATAATGGCATGGCATCTGGTCATATATTGATTTTTAGCATAAGATGGATATGTTTGGAGTGGATGATCACTTGCATACTGCTCATTGTACACAGCTGTTTCAAACTCCTGTGACACTCCCATATCAGTGTAACCCCACAGAGTCAGTGTTGATAGTGACATGTTTATACTGAAGCTCCTGAGAGTTCTCCAGGGGTCCGTTTCAGGAAGGAGGTGTAACAAACTCTGAGTCTAACCCTGATCTCTGAGTCTAACCCTGAACTCTGAGTCTAACCCTGATCTCTGAGTTGATTTATCCTGAGATGGAAACTCTGAGTTTCCGCTTCCAGAACAGCTGATATGAGTTGGTTCATTCAACTCAGAGTAGGTTCACGTGCGTGCACCACCACAATAAAAAGGCAGCATGAATGGAGCCATGATACTACGATTCACCATGGTAACAACCACAAACAAACAGGTCGGCGGAAATACTCATGCGCACAAACAGCGAGTTTGAACATGGATTTTGTTAAAAAAGCAAGACAGCGGCTGCTGCTGCAAAAGAGAAATAATTGGTGTGGGAGAAAATTGCTGCTCGAGTGAATGTGTAAGCATTAACAGTGTATTAATTTCATATTTAATCACAGTTAACTTATAATATTACTGGTGAAAACTGGAATTGTATTACACCTATAATGTCATTTGGGTGCAATCCTGCAGGCAAAAAAGTAAGCTACTAGGCTAGGCTACTATATCCCATTCTGAGGCTGCAGCACAATCATTAACAGAACTATAATGTATAATCATGTATTTATTTTTGATGGCTCTCACTGGTTTGTTTCCAGGGAACACTACAAAAAATGTTTAAAAAACATTTCAGAGTGGGTCACACTTTTCTGACAGCTCTGCATACAGTGGCTTTACTATTACAGTATGAGCCACATCACCAATGTTAGAAAGAAAACTACCGTTTGCAAAAAAACGTAATGTGACACAAAGAATCTGCTGGGATGTTAAAGCATGTCCACGATGGTGGATGTTAGTGATATGAGGATATCTACATATCTGATGGACTGTGAAAAAAAATACCTCTCAAATCGGTCATGTGGAAATGAAAATACATCTAGTCGGGACTCAATATCATCTCCCGTGAAGTAATACAGCTTCTTCATCAACGGGATCGTCGACCAAAGGACATGACATGTTTGAGAAAAAAAGTTTTATAATCTGCCTAACATAAACCAAAGGTTTTTTTTATTCATCGTGCAGATAACAAACTGCATTAAAATGTGCTTGATAGCCTACAGACTGAATGAATGAATGAATGAATGAATGAGAGAGGGCTGTGTCAGAGGGAGGAGACTGAGAGAAGAAAACCTGCTCCCGACCAGGTTAGCTTCACAGGCTCAGTTACCATAGTAACTGACTCTGAGGTTAAGTTCCCATAGTAACTGACTCTGAGGTGAAGTTCCCATAGTAACTGACTCTGAGGTGAAGTTACCATAGTAACTGACTCTGAGGTGAAGTTCCCATAGAACTGACTCTGAGGTGAAGTTCACATAGTAACTGACTCTGAAGTGAAGTTACCATAGTAACTGACTCTGAGGTGAAGTTCCCTCTCTTTCTGAAACAGAAAGCCCAGAGTTTCCCTCATCTCAGGGTTAACTAACTCAGAGTTTTCACTAACATGCTTTCTGAAACGGAGCCCAGATCCCTAATTATGGAAACAAAATATTGTTTTGTTTCCCACTAATCAGATTATTGTCAATGGGTAAAACGTCAACAGCTTGTCATGTGATGCTAAATCTTTTTCTTCTTCAAAATGGGGCCAAATTGTACAGACGTCATTTATACCTGGCTGTTAAGATCACAGTCTGATTGCAATGGGTTGTGTGTGTATTTTTTTTAGTTATCTAGATAATATTGCATGTTATAGGTGGAATTGGAGTCACAGTCTTATTAGAAACTCTTTGTATTTTGAGTTCTCCACAAACACCCGGTCTTGTCATGATCACATGATAAAGAGACGATCAATCAAACTCCATGACATCCATTATGGCAGAGGTGTACCACAATGACTGCAGCACATTAAATAATATATGGATTAACAAGAGGTATTGCAGTTTTTGAATTAGAGACTCTAGATAAAAGCATGACTCATACTAAATTAAAAACACACTCTTTATTTTCTTTTCAATTTTAAATCATAATAACTTCCTCTGCCTATGTGCTACAGGTGAAACATTTTAAACCTAATTGAAGTGGAATCCAGCAAGGCCAACAACATTACTTTTTGTTTACTGACAACATTTCTGCAGTGTTTTGGGAGGGTGCTCCTTCTCCTTTCCCTTAATCTTTCTCTCTCCGTCTTTTTCTTTCCCTCTGTCATGTTTTTTTGGCCTAATGTCTGCAGTGCACATCAATATTAATTGCCCCCAAAAGCAGCAAGTTCTGGCATGTTTATACAGTCTGGTCAAAAAAGCTGCATAAGCCAAAAGACTGCAGTCTGTTTTATCATGTATGTGTGTGGCTGTTTCTCGATACCAGCATTTTAGGCAGTATCGGAAGGCATTTGTATCGGAAATGCCTCCGATACTGCCTAAAATGCTGGTATCGGAGAGTATGCAAGTCTTGCGACTATACGCTATACAGGAACAACAACATGTGTCACTCGTTTACAGACATGAGAAAGAAGCAAGCTGACTCGTAGGTTAGCTGCGTCCGAAATCGATGATAAAAGTAGCTAATGAGTGAGCCATCTCACTTCTTTCTCATCTCTGTTGAGAGTTACACATGTGCAGTAACGTTGCCCATCAGGCAGATGCTAGGCCAGCTGAGAGTGTAACTTCAGAGCTAGCAAAATGTCAGCAAATCGGCGATATACATACAAACATCCCACCAGTAAATCGGAGATGTGTGCAGTATGCAAGACAGTTGTTTCCTGAGGTGGCACTAGTATTGCCAATGTCAACACCAGCAATATTATAAAGCACGTCACGACACGTCATTCATTATTCTGGACGACCAATCTGTTGGTTGGGATTTCGCTGCTCAATGGAGTATTTGGGGCCACGGTACAGTTTGCAAATATACAGTATCTCCGAAACTGCCCTCCCCAAACTATACGAGTCAGTGAGTGAACACATTTTATTTAGGCTAAAAGACGTGCAGGCTATTAGCTTTACAACTGACATTTGGAGGTCTGTGTGCCCATTGTCTTTGCTCAGTTTAACTGCACACTGGGTGGACAATTCAACATTTGCCCTTCAAAGTGCGGTGCCACAAGCAAATTAATTTCGTGGGTCACAAAGGCTACTGGCACAGCGATCGCCGAAGCAATTGAAGTGATGCTGGTAAAACTTCAACTTTCATGTTGTTTTGCAAGCATCAAGAAGAAAGCAATGTCTGAGATGGACGTGTCAAGTTTGGGATGCTTCGCCCACTCGCTATAGCTGGTGGTGCATGAAGACCTATTATCAAAGCGAAGTGTAAGCGATGCCCTGGCGAATGGTAGAAAGATAGTTGGGCACCTTAAACATTCAACACTGGCTACTACACAACTAGAGTATATCCAGAAAAATCTCCAAATGCCCACCAAACTACTGCACCAAGACTCGGCGATAACATGGAACTGCACATTCTATATGGTTGAGAGTCTAATGGAGCAGAAGCGATCAATTTGATCAAATGGAGCTGACCACTACCTCCCAGCAACCCTGACAGCGACTCAGTGGGCTTTGCTGGAGAAAAACATTGCTGTTCTAGCACCATTTGAAGAACTGACCAGACAGATTAGCTCCTCAACCTCCTCCTCCCTCGGTCACAGTGCTGAAACGACTGCTTGCTAGGGAGAACCAGGCGGATTCACTTACGTGCTGAATTTCTAAACACTGGACGAAATGGATGTGGAACTGTGAACTGTGCTGTTAAAAGTATTAATACTATTCTTCTGTGAAGAAAAGATTCAGAACTATCGAGGATGAGCCCTTGTATGCAGTTGCCACTCTTTTGGACCCGCGTTTCAAAAACAGGTATGTCTAATAATATGCTTAACGTATTGTGTAAGTTATGAATATCAATATTAAAATAACGCTTGAGCTAAACAGCATATGTTGCCTAAGCCAACAAACTTGATTGACATTTAAATGACATTTTAATTAAACTGTTAAACTGTTTTGATTCACATCTTATCTATGTCCTGGTCAAACACATGGTGATCATGTTACCATTATTATTTGCTGAGTACAAATGAACATGGTTCATCTTGGACCAGTGTACAATGTTTTATATATCTAAACTTTGCATTGTTATTATTTGCACATGCATTGTACATCATACATATGCTATTGCATTGTCACCAGCAAAAGCTATGTTTTATTGTTATTTCAGAGGTGGAGAAGATGGAGTCACTGAGGAGGACCACAACTGAGGCAGCTGCAGCTGCAGAGCCAGCAGAAAGTGTCCAATGTATGAAAACACCAAGCAGCAGCCAAGCAGCAGCAGAAATAGCAGCTGGAATGGCCTGTTTGAGCGACATGAGGAACATGGGGCAAGTAGCACGAGCACACAGCTTCAAATACAGACACATTTGGCAAAGCAAACTATATTGCGCTCAGACAGCCCATTCAAGTACTGGGGAGGTTTCCCACCCTGTTTGCCACTGCTGCAAAATGTCTTTGTGCTTCTTGTAACAGTGTGGATAGTGGGAGACTATTCAGCACAGCTTCCAACATTGTTGATGCAAGGAGGAATGGGCTAGGAGGAGAAAGATCAGAAATGCTCATCTCACCTGCCATTGCGCTTGATTTTGTGAGCCATAAGTTGCTACTGCAATGTGTAGCCTACATGTCTTTCAAACTTATTTTTTGTGTGGCTGCTCATGGGCGTCAGTTTGGTTTGAAATGTGCTGGGGACAGAGACGCATTCGGAAGTACATTTCCAGAAGTGCTGGGTACAATGACGCATTCATTTTTTTTTCTCTCTTTCGCGCAGGTCATGTTTTGAAAGACGCTGTGTAGCTTACTAATGAATAAAAACGTGGTTTAATGTACGTAAACAATGATCAATGATTACCAAATTCTCTCTCATATTGCTCCTCATAACCACTGAAAACTGACAAAAAATTTGAACCTAAAGGCCAATTATTATGGACGTTATCTGACATTAAGCGTTTCTGCTTCATTAGAGCCTATGTAAGGAAAAAGCTTAACATGGTTTAAGGTACCTAAACAACGATCAGACATCACCAAATTTCTCTCTCATATTGCTCCTCATAACCACTGAAAACTCTCAAAAAATTGAACCCAAAGTCCTATTATTATGGACGTTTTCAGCAGGGCAGCGGAGCGGCTGTGGGTTGACTCCCCACGGTTCTCATGGAGTTTATAAGTCATAACGTGAAAAAGCTTAACGTGGTTTAATGTACCTAAACAAAGATCAGTCATCACCACATTTCTGGTTCAATTTTTTGACAGTTTTCAGTGGTTATGAGGAGCAATATGAGGGAGACATTTGGTAATCATTGATCATTGTTTAGGTACAAGCTTTTTCCTCGCCATAGGCACCAATGGAGAAGACAACTCTAATGTGAGATAACTTCTATAATCGTTGGATTTCGGTTTAGTTCTTTTGACAGGCTTGTTCATTACAAGATATGGCCATGAGAAATTTGGTGATGATTGATCGTTGTTTAGGTACATTAAACCACGTTAAGCTTTTTTTCACGTTAAGCAGAATGTCCCGACAGGCAGTGTAGTGAACAGAGAAGCGTGCAGCCAGCGCAGCAGCAGAGCGGCTGTGTCTGTGTCTGCCCTGTGGGGATAGAGATTGTTGTGGATTTTTTGGCATCTGTCGCTCAAGAATTATGTGTTATGGACTTTTTTTTTTTACTAAATTGAGCTCGAGGTTTTCAAAAAAGTGGTGGGTACAAAATGGCTCATGACAAAATCTGGTAGGTACGCGTACCCACCGTCCCCACCGAAATCGACGCCTATGTGGCTGCTGCTCTTTTGTTTTACACTGTAATTGCAATTATTGGTTATTTTGAATGTTTTTGTTTGTTTTGAAGATGCTGTTGCACTACAGTTTTATACTGTTACTGCTCTATATAAATGTCTTTTTTATTCACTAAATTGTGGCTTCACTTTAACAATTAAGGAATTCTTATTTATTCCTACATTTATTTAGTTGCTGGTTGCACTACATATAATACTTTTATACTGTTACTGTACTTTTATTTTACTAATTTGTGGCTGCACTTAAACAGTTTTTTAAGCAACTGTTATTTATTAGTAGATTTTTTTTAAGTTCTTTTTCAGTTATGACTGTCAATTGTCAAACTAAAATAACTTTAAAATAAAGTTATATGGCATTCATTCTCTGTAAGTACTTGTTTATACATAGAGTTCAGGGTTTAAACATACAATGTGTAATTATTTTCTGCCGCTAGGGGTTACTCAATCAAAACAATGGATGATAAACACAGACTTTTAATGACAATGGGAAGTTGTGTGGGATTATGGGAGTTTTAGTTTTCATTGTTAACACCACATCTGTTCACGGACGAGTTTACCCATTCAGGTTATATTGACATTACTTTTAGTAACGTTTATTCATGTCATTCTAAATTAGCGGCAGTTCCTCCCACCTAATAAAGTTTTTCTTGATTCGATTTGTATTGATAGCTGATCAGTTAGTGAGCAAGTGAGCTAAAATTAGCCAGCAGCTAAAACCACACTATCACAATATGTTTCACGTCAGTGTCACCTTTTGGATGATTTCAACACCCCAAAGGAAAGGGATTCGATGTAAAGTTACTCAATACCGCTGAGAGACTTAATTCACGGCTGGGGATGGCTGGCGGAATTTCTGGGGCCAGCCAAGCCTCAGATTCATTTACATTCATCGGATAACTGTGACCTCCGATGGCTGGCGGCTTCTCCAGGTGTTGCTGCCGGAATTCTCCCCACCTTCACCTTTTCTAAACTTAATTATTCGCTGCAGAACAGTCATCTTTTTTTTAACATTAGATTTTAAGATTATTTTTCGGGCATTTTGGGCCTTCATTTTTTATCGGACAGCTGATGACATGAAAGGGGAGAGAGAGGGCGAATGATGTGCAGAAAAAGTATCGGGTGAAATATGTGCCACCAGAAACTGAATTTGAATCATTTATATTTGAATTTGAATTGCTAAACTTGAATGATTGCATTGAAAAACTGAATTTGAATCACATAATTCCAATAAAATTTGATCCTCACTGAAAATTCAACTCTCTATATATCTTCACATTCAGTTCTCACAATTCAATTTCAAGTTACTGTGACAGACATCCGGGTAGTTGAAGGATGAAGGAAGAGCAATCGAGCGCAGATCGATAGATAGGGCGTTTCTCAAAGTAAAGGATCCTTCCTTGGTAGGACTAGTCCTTCCAAGTCAGGTCCTTCAGAGGCTAGGCCAGGCTCCTCCTTAGCATTCGGAGAACACTTAAATGGAACAGGCTAGCAAGTGCACATCATTGCGTGCTTGCATCATTGAAACATTTTCGCCTTCACTTCCGCGCTGTATTTCTAAACACTGGACAAAATGGATGTGGAACTGTGAACTGTGCTGTTTCATTTTTTTGTTGAGATGGAGAAGGTGAATCAGCATCAGCCTGCTTGCAGGAGGAGAATATTCTGTCGGTAACTTTGTCTGCAAAGTGCGAAGGTAGGTAATGTTACCAACACTGATAGGCTATAATGTAAGCAATAGTCGTATTCGCTTATTTATCCCATCAGTAAATTAAAAACTCGTGGGAGTTTGTTTGTAATTGTCATAACACTTACCGGTAAGGAGAATTTCATTAATTCATCTTAATTACATTAAGCTTACAGTAGCTAACAGTTTACATTAGCTTGTAGTTTACTGCATACATGGAACATTAGCTCATTGTTCAGTAGCTTCTAGCTTTCAGACAAATGCGGGGCAAAATATGATCACTAACTACAACAAGGTAAACGCTACCAGCTAATGAGCTACCACAGGCAGTATGATATGCAGTAAACTGCAAGTAAGAAAGGTTAAATAGTACTGTAAACACACAAGCTGCAAGATCCATGAGGAATGCTGCTCCAAAATATGAAAAGTCATAATAACAAATCCATTGATAAACACCCACTAACACAGTAAAGGTAGGTTTAAGTGTGTTAAATGGTCAGTTGTCAGTTAAGACCATGATGAAGAAATTACATGAAGGACCTTCATGTTACAGTGTGCTTAAATATACCTGTGATACAATTCTAATGTTACCAGGACAGGTTGGATAACTACTGGACTAACTTAATCTTACCAGGACAGGTTGGATAACTACTGGACTAACCTAATCTTACCAGGACAGGTTGGATAACTACTGGACTAACTTAATCTTACCAGGACAGGTTGGATAACTACTGGACTAACCTAAAGCTTTCTCCTGTCTGCAGTCTTGAAGCAACACCATTATCGACAGCTGTGTCTGATCACCCTTCATGTTGAATATACTTGTGTACAGTATATAGTAATGTTTGAATACATGTTATAATAAAGATACACGTTTCATTAATGTCTTTTTAGAGCTTGTATACCTAACGAGTTATTAAACAGGTAGCATCTGAATATAATTATTCAGTTAGAAGTTTCCTTTGTCCAGGTCATAATTTGATGGAAAAATAGACAATGAAAAACTTAAAGACACAGACAAAGACTCTCTTGTATTTTGCTTTCCCTCTCCTCCTCCTCATCTCTCCCTTCTGGTGACGCTAGTGCAGTGCTTGGCCCTGGTTTGTCCTCTTGGATCACAGCAATCAAACTGCTGCAGACTACCTTAATGCCTCATCCATGTTGGCAGACCAGGGCCAAGCTGCTGCTGTGGCCTTTCCACTCTGTTTGTTCCTTAGTCCCCGTTAAAAGACAGCAAACACAAGAAAAATGTTTACCATTATGAATGATATAACGTAACGTTACGGAACGTTATATTTTTTACTCATACATTTTACCTTTCATTTAACGTTGCTAGTGAAGTTAACAAGATGCAGGTTTACCTCCCATCCTGCAGCTACAGCTGATAAACACACCAATTTCTAAATCTCTGCTAACATTACGCATATACAGCAACAGCATAAAAAAACAGATGAAAATGCCACTGGACATTAAACTTTACAAACACAAATTGCACAAAAGACAGCAACCCAGCTAACAGCCTAATTTAGCCTAACATTAGCTCGGGATGTATCTACCTAATTATTAATAGCAATTTGTACCAGCATTAAAGCGTTTAGCTTTACATTGATGTAACATATTAACGTGGAGACCCGTCGGCCTGAGATAATTACCGGCCAATCTCCAGACTATCTGTCTTGGCTAAACTGTTTGAGTCTATTATAAATGAGCAACTAAAACATTTTTTAGCCGACAACTGTATTTTAAGTTCCACTCAGTCTGGTTTCCAACAAGGACTTAGTACAATTATGGCTGTAACCTCTGTTACAAATTACATTGTTAATGCTTTGGATAACAAAATGTCTTCCCAAGGATCAGTTTTGGGTCCTATTTTATTTTCTATTCATATAAATAATTTAGGTGTGAATCTGAATCAAACAAATGCTCAATTGTATGCAGATGATACTATTTTGTGCACCTCTGCTATGTCATTGAGGAAGCAATTCATCATTTACAGTCTGCCTTTAGTCAGGTACAACAATCTCTGGTAGGATTAAAGTTGGTATTAAATGCTAAAAAAACTAAATGTTTTTTACACGTTCACATTCTCTTATAGATTTCACTATTTCAACACAAAGTGGTACTCCAATAGAGAGAGTAACTTCCTACAAATACCTAGGTATTTGGTTGGATGATAAATTGTCTTTTGGGGTCCATATTGAGAGCCTTTTAAAAACAATTAGACCCAAGTTAGGTTTTTATTTTAAAGTGCTTTACTTACTCAGCAAGGAAAAGGTTGGTGTAGAGCACATTCTTATCAGTGTTGGATTATGGTGACATAATTTATATGCACTCTACTTAATTTTTATTGAAAAAACTAGATGTACTATACCACTCAGCCTTGTGTTTGATTACAGGTGCAGCGGCTAGGACTCACCACTGCATTCTGTATGAAACTGTACAATGGTCCTCTCTCTCCCTCAGAAGGAAATTCCATTTACTGATTTTCACTGCTAAAGCACTAATGGGTAAATTACCCATCTACATTTCAAATTTGCTTACTTACTATAATAGTGTTTACAGGACAAGGTCATCAAAAAAAAATACTAGTAATTATTCCATCAACAAGTACAGAACTTGGTAAAACATCTTTCTCATCATATGCACCAAATGTCTGGAATGAGCTCCAAAACACCTTAAATCTAGAATCACTTCCAACTTTCAATACTTTTACAAACCTTTTAAAGTTAACTCTGACTGAACAGTGTCATTGCTTTTAACTAGGTGCCCTTTAAGTTGTATGTCTGCATTAGCTTAAGTTAAGTGTAATGTCTTGTTTGTGTTCTAGTATGTATAGAGATTTGTGGTGTAGTATGTAACCTTTGTCCTGTCTTTTATGTACTTTGAAACTTTTTGCTGGCAGTCTTGGCCAGAGTTACTGTAACTCAATGGGACTTTTCCTAGTTAAATAAAGGTTAAGTAATAAATAAATAAAAACGGTGATAACAAGTGTACAGCAAACACTAAAGATACTTACATTTAAATGATTATTGCACCGTCAGCAATGCTGCTTTGACTCTGCTTTGACTCCGCTTTGACTCCGCTTTGACTCCGCTTTGCATTACTATTAGCTTCTTGTCAACGTAGCACATAACGTTAAGCTGGATCAGTCGATATTGAAATGTATCAATAAGGAAGGTCTCTGCTGTATTACTGTGTTGTAAGTGGCATGTAATCAATGACAAAATGATGCAGTGTGGCAGAAAAAAGCTGCATTACGTTTACTGAGAATAATTCTTTCTGTGACATTGTATGATTTACAATTACTCTTGAACATATCATCTGGATGCCCGTGTTTTGACGGAAGTTAAAGTAAAATGGGGGTCAAAGGTTTTATGACACCACTGACAGGCGACCAAACAAAACGTCTTGTGTCATTAAAATAAAATAATAGATTTCTCTGGGTTTGAACATTGTTGGAAACATTTGGGATAGTGGAGGTACACAACTCAACAAAATATATAACATAGGTATAGTCGTTTTTAGACTAATTTAATGCAGAAATATTACATATTGTACCTTAACCTTAGCCAGGCCATACAACAATGAACAATGATAGCAATCATTTTACATCCATACAGGGTTAGTAGTATACAGCTGTTAAAATCGGATCATACTCTGTATCGGCCAATACGCAAAGTCCAGGTATCAGGAATGAAAAAATGGTATTGGGACATCTCTAGCTGTTTCATTGACTTTCTTATACATTTGATAAAAGAGACCCATGATGCTGAGGGTTTGGATGTTGTGTGTGGACGTTCAGCGTAGTGTGTGTGCATTTCATTTCTTTTTTTCTATGTATGAGGTTGTATGACAACACTTGATACACTTGAACACGTGATATGCCTTCATCTGTCTATTTGCATGTCCCTGGCTGATCAGTCTCATTGGCTCTAAGCCCCAATCTTCATTAGTTGTCTCTGTCACCCTGGACCAATAAAGCTGTGATTAGTGTAAGGGACCCAGACAGTGTCCACACACACACACACACACACACACACACACACACACACACACACACACACACACACCCACCACATAGTCCGTGGTATTTGTGTAGGTAATGATGTGTGTCTGTTGCTTAAGTGAGTTTTGGGCTTCATTTTGACTTCAGTGCATTCTGTCTCACATCTCTGCCAACTATTACTCTAGAAATATTACAATTACACCCTACACACATACACAGGGTTGTGTAGCTCCAGGGATAAAGGAGAAGGGGGGTTCTGAAGTGTCTCTGCCCAGCAGAGAGCTTGGGTAATGGTTAGTAGAGAAGCCCCGGGCTACTTTGGAAAATAGCTGAAAAGAAGGGAATCAATATTAGACACACACCTGCTGTGCACGCATATGTGTGTGCGTTCATGCGTGCGTGTGTGAACTTTTTAATTACCCTGCAATGAATGAACCTGTTTTTTGTGTAATCTTCTATCACAATGACACACAAATTTACAGCCATCTGTAAATTAGCCAACACGCCTTTTGTTCCTCTTCAACATCCCTGCTAATGTTGGATTATTCTGCTCCGTTTAAAGTATGGGGTCAATTCATCCAAACTAAATCTTTCATCCTATTTGAGTCATTTTTTAGGTAGACTATAGAATATGGACACACCAACACTTCTTACATAATGGGATTTATTTATTCTGTTGGTAAAGTTGCTGGATAGAGCAGTTTGTAAAATGAAACTATTGTTGCTGCAGATGTTTGGAGGGTTCTTTCTCTCACCAGTGGCGAACAGAGTTTGTTTGTATTCAACATTGAGATCACACTTCCCATAAAACTTCCTGCCCCCTCCCTTTCATCATACAGGAGTGAATTATCATGTTGGAACTGTTTTTTCCCATCGGCTGTTTTCTCCATTCACCATCTGCCTTTGCAGCACAAGAACACCTTCCTCATGTTTGGTGCAGTAAAGCAAACCATGCAGATGCATCTTCAAAAAGTCTTTATACAATAAGAACAAAATAGGTCATTTGCCAGCACTTTCCAAAACAATCCATAATTCAACAATTAATTCAAGTGTTTCCCCAATTGGAGAAACAATGGACCAGTCAGAGTTTGGAGGCAGGATAAAGAATACGATGGATGCAGTTGGTACAGGTTCTTCTAAGTTGACTTACAGTAATAACAACTGTTAAATTGACATATTTATTCAATCATCGTGAAAAGCATTCTTCTAACCACTGTAAGAGCTTCTGGGTTGACTAAAATGCCGTTGGCAATGCAGATACTTCACTCACTACTGACTGGTTAGGACAAAACTAACCAAATCAACCCCACTCCTCCTCTAAAAGAAACTGGCTAACATAAACATGATGTCAGACTAAATGAATTAAGTTCAACTAAATGGTTATTCATTTTCAGTAAAGTGTAAACAAATGTTTTCAGTGTTTAACCAAACAACCAGGGCTGTTGTTTTTCTGGTGAGGACAGTCTCTGAAATTCTGACATAGAGGCTCACAATGTAAAATGCTGTGGATATGCAGTGTCAATGATATTTCTTTGTGGTAATACCAAGCGCTGTATTTAATTCTTGAGCATAATTGCATTTGTTTTTGTTGACCACAGTGTCAGACTCGTTCCATCTGAAGGTGCAAATTGAAGGTGTTTTCTGTCTATATTGACAAACACACTTTTCTCTGCAGATCAGATTGATTAAAGATAGCATTATGAGGAAAACAAATAATTGATTCAGTGTGCATTCTTGTCTAACATCATTTTAAATATTTGTTATTGGGAAGGATATCAAGTCATTCCAAGTCAAACGGCTTAAGGCCAAGTGAAGGCACAAGTTACTAGTGAGCTGAAAGTGTTTTTGATATTGTGCAAAGTGTAAAGTCTGTCATCAAATTCATCTGTCTGAGTGAAGTTGTGTGACACATATCTACATACTGCTGTGATACAGCTAACCACCCTAGCAATATATGAACTCATGACATTTCAATAAGCATATCTTTTTCTAATTCGTTTTTCATCAATTGTGGCTTGACACGACTTTTACTTGCAAGTTATGCTGTGTGTGTATGTGTGTGTGTGTGAGAGAGAGAGAGAGAGAGAGAGAGAGAGGGGAATTATACATGTGCCTCATGTACATATAGAGTCCATCAGACATTAAGCATGGTGCTCCACTTAGCCAAAGGGAAATAAACTCAATGAGGGAAAGACGGAAGATAGAGAGAGAGAGAGCGAGAGAGAGAGAGAGAGAGAGAGAGAGAGAGAGAGTAAGGCGGGTGGATGATGCATAGGGATAGATGGAAGGATGGATGAAAAAAAGGGACGGATAGTATGATTTAGCTGATAGGAGAAATCATTTACCAGCGCAATTTGTCGACAAAGATCTGAGGATGTCTCAGTGTGTCAGCGCCTCAGCCACTTTGATGGATGATGGAATTTCACTGACTTTAACACTCTCTCTCTCTCTCTCACTCTGACTCTTTCTTACTCTCCTTTTCCTTCAGCTTCTTTTCCTGCTCACTCTTTTCTGCCTTAAACTCCAGCAGAGCAAAGCAGTCTCCAGCTTAGCGTGTGTGTGTGTGTGTGTGTGTGTGTGTGTGTGTGTGTGTGCATACAGGGAGATGTAGCAAACATCAGTACATGATTAGACAACAAACAATTCACACACTTCACACACTCCAGTTCCATTATTGAACTTGACTGTTTTTGTTTGGTGGTATGTGTCAGTGTATGTGCTTGTGTCCAGTGTGTGGATTGACCAGGTGGGGCCATATATCAGCTCAGGTCTTTATCGATGCTGCGAGGCAGGGAGGCTTATCGATGCGGCTCCTTGTTTTACTGAACCAAGACTCGCCCCCGGCCACAGCTCCACCCTGCATAGACTCTAAGATTAACAGTAAGAGAAATCAGGGCTAGACCAATATATAAGAGTAAACTAGAGAGCCGCTGTAAACATGGAACTTCTGAGTTCTTTTGCAGAGGTAAGAAAACCTCTACAATATAACATTGCTTAGCAGTATGAAATGTGGTTCATTCATTTGTCCAGATACAGATGGTATAAAAACAAAAAAAATATTGATATGATTTAGTTAGTATTTCAGCTTTTAGCTGGCTTTAACAAACACAATGAGTGGGGACAGAAGGAGCTGAACAAAGGAGACATTTTTCAGACATAAAAAGCTGAAAATATGACATTAGAAGATAGCTTTGGTGGATACCACGAATAGGAGAGATGGAGATGATGTATAATTAAACAACTGCCACACTGGGAAAAGCTGTGGAGGCTGCAGTTTTTTTAATGCTAAGAAATATAAATATTTGGCATAATATATATAATAAATATAATAACACACTCTCTATTCAAGGTCCATTAAACTCTAGCAGATGGAGTTTGCTTAGTTGTCATAGAACTGTAGATGTCCAAATATGTACAGGAAAGTTTGAACATTACTTTTAGAACTTTTTCAGAAGCCATAAAAGTGCAGAAGATAATGGGTTCATAAAGTCAAAAAATAACTTTATAACTCTATAATCACAAAGCAAAACAAATATATTAATGTCTGTAATAGATAATCATGTCATTCTTTAATTAAAGCCAATGAATAATACCCTCAATGGGATATTGTATTGAGTTACAGAAACTAGTTAAAAAGGAAGTGACTATTGCTCTCTATTAATCTTGCAATACAAATCTGATGTCAGCCACTCTGTTTTGTCCACTTCTGGATCATCACACATATTAAGATTATATATTATATATTTTTTTAACAGTGCTCCTGTTTCTTTACCTGTCTAACTTGTAGCAATGCCATTGTGATCACAGACCTCAGTGATGATGAAATAACTTTGGTGAATACAGTGTTATCAGAACCAACCAAAAATACATGAACAAATATGGGCAAAACTATGAAAACAAGACCAAGTTGTAATGAAGTGGAAGGCCAAAGAAGGAAAGAACTAAATAGACTCTACGGTACTAGTAACACTTTTTACACTTCAAGGATTGCCACCTGAAAACAAGGGATTTGTAAGAGCTGATTCAAAAGATCATACAAGTTTACACAACCTGAGCTAAGATGAAGGACATTAACTACAAAACAACTTCAGGTTAAAATTGCCACTAAACCTTGAAAAGAGCTGTCTAGTGTAAATCTATGTGTGTATTTGTACTGGCTGTGTAGTGTTCATTTCGGTTGTTAGGACATCACAACACGTTAAAAAAAGCATTACTTACGTATCCAAATCTATCATGCACAACAAAGTCCTGTTGCATTATTGATGACTTGATTCGTTTGCTGCTAGAGATTTATACTTTTCTTCATTTGTATGTGAAGTGAGCTTAAGTAAACCCTAAATGGAGCATAACGCTTCTCTGCCTGGGGAGTCGACTATGACTCTCTGCCAGGAACGATGTAGCTACACTGTAAACCCCAATCCATCCATGACACAAAATTTTAATGTTACGTCTACACAAATGTTCAGGATTGTCAAAACAACATAAAAAACTTTATGTTCATTTGACACAAAAAATCATCCCATGTGATGTTGACGTATTTTTTTTATGTTAAGTCTACAATTTTTGACTTTTGAGTTCATTCTACTTAAATGTATAATGTCAACATCACATAATTAGTTCAAGGCCAATTAACAACACATATACTGTGCACTTAGCATATATTTTCATAGTTAAGTAAACCTAAAAAATGGTTGTCAAAATATGTACTCAATGTTTTTATGTTCATATGACAAGCGGTCACTTTCATGTTCAATAAATGAAAATATTGTGTTCACTTAACACAACAAAAACACATAATTACAACATAAGTTCCAGAGTTATGCTGAACACAAATATTTTGTGCTGTTTTATCATAAAACTGCCACAAAGTTCTGTGTTTCAATTCCCATGATGCAAGGCGGTAAATAGAGCTGTGTTAAAATTTGCTGAAAAGTTTGCAGTTTGTTCGAAATACAAATGTAACTTCATGAATTCCGTTTAATAAACGTGTCTGCTTAGAATTTTTGTTGCCTGGTAGTTGTCATTGTTGTGCTGATTTACATTTGTAACCATGAGTTAAGTGACTGTTACGTTTGATAAGAGCTGGAGTACTGCAGCATTAGACTTTGAGCAGTAATAGGCTTCCTTCAGCTGTTAAACTGTGGTGTGTCACTTCACTAGTGGTCCTTTTGTGGAAAGTGATGCAAGATTAGCGACTTTAGAGGGGCCCCTGTTTCACATGGGGCCCTTGGGCAGCCACACCCAAACACTCATGCTATCTCCGCTATAGATGTGGTTATGTTGTTTTAACTGTTTAATTGTTGTTTGTACATGAAATTAACAAGTTATGACACTTAACTTTTTGTGTTTAATAAACATTATTTGTGTTGCATGACTAAAAAAAATCATGTTAAACTGACATAAATTTCCTTTCAGATAACAGTCATGTGATACATTTATTTTATGTTTAGTGTACTCAAAACTTTAATGTTACCATGCTGTACTAAATTAAAAGTTTTGAGTGCATGCCGTTTCCAAGAAAAATGTAGGTTGAGTTAGCGAATTCGGATTTACAGTGTACAGTGAGTGAACCATCGGCAAACTGTTTCTTTATGCTCAACCCCATCAATCTCCATGCATAAGAATAGCCAACTTCAATACCACTATTGGAAACAGCGATGGTCAGACCCTCATACCATCTCAAAAAGTTGCTGTGATTGATTTGTAATTTTTTTTTGCCATTTTCCTAGAAGGTTTTGAGCAGTCCTGTAGAAAGGGTGCTAATATGTCAGATGGATTCATCATCATTGGGTGGAGTGAATTATTATCTGACAGGCATGTAAATCAGAAGACTGTACAGGGGTGAAAGAGCATGCTACTCACCTTAACATGGAAGGAAAAAAGGAATCACAGCAACTGAAGCAAGTGAGGAATACATAGAGAAAAGCGGAGATGAGAGGGAAAATGTCAACTTTTATTAGAAACATGGATTTCAAAACAGAGGTTGTGATCAAAAGAGTATCAGTTAATTGATCTTTCTCATCTTTATAAGGGATGTCATTTGCATCACTTTTCTTTGCCCAATGTGTTTGTCATTCCCTGTGCTGTTTTAGTGTTTGTGTGTATGTGTTTGGTCTTTCCACAGAGAAATCTCCTCGTGGTTGAGGTGGTTTAGTTTTGATCAAACAGACTTCTGTTCTACAAATAAAGCCAACATTTTGTCCCTTGCCATGTACAAAGGATACACTGTCACTCTCTCTCAGTCATGCAAAAGAACACTGTTGAATGTATTTTTATTTGATTTGGTTATCTCTTTTGGTGTTTATTGACAGACAGGTAGTTTGTTGATTTACTGTGTCATCTCCCAGCCTTGTCACTGTCAGGATTTTATGACCAAACCATGGCTCGTATTTAATTGCAATGATAGAGATAAGAAACACAGACTGAGTTACTTTCTTTTGCCTCCTTCCCCTTATTATTGTCCTGAAAGTCCTCCAGTATGTCTCATATACCTACATAAAACATCTCTGTCGAACTTAACTGGCAATTATGCCAATATTTGGGGCAAGATGCTAAAAACTGTGTAGATTCATGACTAAAACTGTGTGTACGCACACAGACAGAAATATGCATAAGCATTATTGTCATCCCACATTAGACTTGTAATTGAGAACAGCATAGAAGAAGTGCAATTTCACCGATTGTGTCACATCTGCAAAGTTCTCCGACAGCACCAGAGCGGCTGTGGTTGATCTTTTTTTTATGTCATGCTATGTATATATCTTTATAGCAAGGGGGGATTTACCACTATACAAGGTGTCATTTATGTGACGGCATCATTGAAGCTAAATAAATATACATTACGGACTTGCTTTTGCTATTCCTTCTTATTATCCAAATTAATCTGTAGGCCAACAGATATATTTGCAGTTGGTTTTATTGTAGCATATATGCAATATTATATTTGTGTACAATTTGATTGGTATTAATAGCTACATATAAAAAAAAATGTATTAACCAAATATAGGTATTTATGTACAAACTGTGGAAATGTATGTCGTATGTAATGAAATGCCTACAAAAATACATTTGAAATGGGATATATTATCAACATATGTGTATAAATATAAATACATTCAAGATACATGCAATGATAATGTCATGCAACTACTGAATTAGGGTACTGGCACCTTTTTTTGTGAATGTTCTCACGTGGTTTGCAGTGATGCATTTTGGTTTGATTTTTTCTCTGTGTGAATATATACCGAACCAAGATAACAATAAACTCATCAATTGATTCGGACCAGAGCAAACCAATTATAGGTGTTAAAATGCCCTAAAATATCAATCCTTATTAATCGGTTGGTTTGCTGTTTTCCATCCCTCTGTCCTGTCACTATCTCTATCTATCCATTCAGGGTAACCAAGAGGCCCCCGCACCCCCTGAAGCCATGGCCCAACCCTTTCCACAGGCCCAGTACCCCCCTCCCCCACAGAATGGGATCCCAGCTGAGTATGCCACGCCCCACACCCACCCACCGGCAGAATACACAGGACCAAGCACAGTGGCCGAGCACACCCTGACACTCTACACGCCTACACACACACAGAGCGACCAGCCGGGAAATGACAGCAACACCCCCACTCTCACAGCCAACACAGTAACCGTGAGTCTACAGTTTGTTATGAACCACATGGAATAAATTGTTTTGCTGTATTTTCATTCAAAATTGGTGTTAATGAGGATTGAAAAAAGTATAGGTACTTGAATTATGGTCATGGACTTGACAGACTACAAGGGGTAGAAAATCTTCACTATCAACATTTGTAAATGTGTGTTACTGTTAATGTGCACTTCTGCTGATTTGAGAAAAAACACCTCATTTACAGTGTTCAACACGTCAATCATGATGATTGTAGCCAATCAAATTCCCTTCCCAGCGGTGTATAGCATGGATAGGAGCGTTGCATTGGAGCCAGTCTAAATGAACTGAGCTAAGTCCCTCCTTGCAGAGCCAGCTATCACAGTCATTTGTTTGGTGAGAAGGTGATCATTTGAATCAATGCAAAATGTTTTATAGTCATCTAAATGCTTTAGTATGTTTTTGCCAGTGTCACAGACGTGAGTGAAATCAATTGGCACAATTTGAGGTCTGAAAGTGTATACAAGAGTCTTGACCTCTGTGAGTTGATTCTGAAAGCAGTTATAAAATCTGGGAGAACAAAGCGACACAAAGCAGGTTTCCGTTCACAATGTTCTAAAGGTTTAATGAGACACACAAGGATATTTACATTCTCTAACAATAGCTCCATTCACTTAGATGACATGAGGGTAGATAGATAAGAAAGAGGCTCCATAGAAAAAAAGGATTGGTTCAATACAGATAAATCTTCAGAAAGGAAAACAGTGTAACAATTTATGATACTCGTGGCAATTTTGTAATCCCACTCTGACAATGAGGAACGAGACAAAAATCTGTCAAACTTTTAATGCTCAGAGCATGGTACACAAGACAAAGCTTGGTTTGTAATATGCACAACGATGGGAAGCTGTTCTCTCACTTTATACCTTGGCTAGGTCCTCCCCATCTGGCCAGCGTGCTGTCTTTCAGTTTGTGTTTTGCATGCCTTTGTTCTCAAGACAAAGGGTTTACCAGCCAGAGGTGAGTACCGTCTGATGACATCCAGGTGGGAGACACCTTGGCACATGCGTCTGTTAGCATATGCAATCAGTTAAGGGGCCATCCACACGGAGAAGCTTTTTGATGCAAACGTACATGTTTTGCATTGTTTGGGCCGATTGTCCAAATTAATCCTGTAAACACACTGCCTGAAAACGGTTCCCTTTTGGCTTTGTTTGGATGACGAAACCGCATACGTGCGTATCGATGATGTCATCGTCACACCCCTCGACCTCTAACGTTATGTAGCTAACGTTAAACATCGCTAAAGTAGCTGACGCTCCAGCAGGGACGTAACGTTAACGTTAGCTGCTATGGTTAGCTGCTATGGTTAGCTGTTTATAAAGTGGAAGTAGACAGTTTATCAACTAGCTAGCTAATCTGTCTGCTTATCAACTCCTTGAATGGATTATAGTAACTTTTAGCACGGCATATTGTAGAAAGGCTACCGCAAGAAAAACGTGTAGATTATCAAAAAGACATTGGATCATTGATGTTTGTTTGACTACCGATGTTAGCTAGCAGCGTTAGCGCGCTAACGTTAGCGCTGCTAGCTAGCGCGCTGCAATCATGTCCGATGGCAGACAGAATTGCAAAATAAAAAGCAATCCAACAACACATTATACAATGTAAAAAAAGACATGTTTTCCTGCGGCAGCCTTTATAAAAATGAGCAGTGGTTATTAAAGTTATTATAGTCTAGCATGTTATGATCGGGAGTGACTGAAGACTATGCTCTTCGTCTCCGTTTTTGGTGAATTTCTGTGGCAGAAACAGCGCCACCTTAGGCCTGGAATATGAAGTAGCGTGTTGAGTCTTTTACAAATGGATCTGTTTGGACGCACATTTTTTTAGACACGTTCCAGGGAAGACGGGGGAAAAAAAGATTGTTTTGGTACGTGTGGACGTGGCCTCAGTTTCACTCAGTAAAAGGTTGCATTATAAAGGAATCAGCATTATCAAATACCAAGGGAGTTTAAACCTGATTTCATCAGTTTGATCAAATGCATTTTCATTACAATATGATCAAAGACAATCTCCATCACAGTTACAAATGTAACAAATGTAAGCAACAAGGAATAGGTGGAGTTACCCTGCCCGGAGGAAGCCCGGGGCCCCCATCTGGAGACAGGCCCAGATGGACTTTGGAGTTAACCCCGGTGGATGAGAGGGTTGCCTCCCTATGCCTGCGCATTGTATGGGGTGAAGACTCTGACTGTTGTTTGTGCATATGCACCAAACAAAAACTTGGAGTATTCGGCCTTCTTGGAGACCCTGAATGGAGTCCTGCATGGGGCTCCAGTAGGGGACAACATAGTTCTGCTGGGAGACTTGCGAGACAATGCGCACATGGGCAATGATAGAGACACCTGGAGTGGTGGGACTGGGAGGCATGGCCTCCCTGACCTACACCTGAGCGGCCAGTCTGAGAGACTTTCTACTCACACCTCTGGGGGAGCTTTTCGTGCATCCCTGTGGAGGTTAGGGGCTATAAATTCAAGTGGACAATGTTCAAAGCTTCCATTGCTGAAGCTGCGGTGGGGAGCTGTGGTCTCAGGGTCTTAAATACCTCAAGGGACGTTAACTCTCGAACACTGTGGTGGACACCGGTGGTAAGGTAAGCCAACCAACTGAAAAAGGAGTCTTTCTGGGATATGTTATCCCAGAGGACTCTGGAGGCATTTGCAGTGTACCAAATGGCCTGAAGGGCTGCAGCCTCTGCCGTGAAAGAGGCAAAGCAGCGGGTGTGGGAGAAGTTCGGATAAGACATGGAGAAGGACTTTCATTCGGCACCAAGGTGCTTCTGTAAAACCATTCGCCACGTCAGGAGGGGAATAAAACGGAGAACCATCCAAGCTGTGTACAGTAAGGATGGGATGCTGTTGACCTCAACTGAGGATGTATTTGGGTGGTGGAAGGAGCACTTTGAGGAACTGAGTAACCTGAATCCAACTAACACGTCCCAGTAAAGTAGCTGTGATTAAACCTCTTCTAATAGAACCCACCCTCGATCCTGAGGTCTTAGCCAACTATAGACCTATATCTAATCTTCCCTTTCTCTCCAAGATCCTTGAGAAGGTAGTCGCTAATCAGTTATGTGACTTTCTACATAGCAATACTTTATTTGAGGCCTTTCAGTCAAGATTTAGAATGCATCATAGGACAAAGACGGCACTACTGAAAATTACTAACGACCTTCTAACTGCTTCAGACAAAGGACTTGTCTCTGTACTTGTTGTACTAGATCTTAGTGCTGCATTTGACACTACTGACCATTCCATCCTGTTACAGAGATTGGAACATTTAGTTGGCATTAAAGGAATCACACTAAGCTGGTTTAAATCCTATTTATCTGATCAATCTCAATTTGTTAATGTTAACGATGAATCCTCCAGGCACGCTAAAGTTAGCCATAGCGTTCCACAAGGCTCAGTGGACCAATTCTATTCACCTTATATATGTTTCCTCTAGGCAATATTATTAGGAAAAACTCAATTAACTTTCACGCATATGTAGATGACATCCAATTATACCCATCAATCAAGCCAGACGAAACCAGTCATGTCAGTTAGTTATACTTCAAGGATGCATTAAAGATATAAAATCATGGATGACTTACAATTTTCTGATGTTAAACTCAGACAAAACCAACGTTATTGTGCTGGGCCCTAAACACATCAGAACCTCATTATCTAAAGATATGGCTACTATGGATGGCATTGCCCTGGCCTCCAGCACTACTGTAATAAATCTAGGAGTTATTTTTGTTCAGTATATATCCTTTAACGCCCACTTCAAACAAACCTCAAGAACAGCCTTTTTTCACCTTCGTAACATTGGGAGTGAGGAGTTGCAGCATTCGCCTAGACCGGCGGGGGAGGGTATATAGCACAGACACGGCACCCCCTTCTCTTCTCTGCTTCTCTTCATAGTCGTCAGATTCATCTACCACCCCTTATAGAACAGGTTTGCCTTGCACCAGCTCTTAATTATGCTGTTATAGTTTTAGACTGCCGGGGGACTTCCTTTGACACATTGAGCTCTCATTTCTCTTTCCATCTGTGTGCATCCATGTCCCAGACATGCTTGTTACTAACTTAGCTCTTGGGAGCCTATTCGCCAGAGTCCTTATGTATTTTCCCCCTGCAGTTTTCTTTGGATTAGGTTGGCACCTAAATCATGGTTGCAGCTGTTGCCGTGGTCCTGCTCCGCACCTTGTTATGCCCTGCTACACCCTGCTATGCTCTGCAGTGCCCTGCTACGTCCCGCTATGCTTTGGTATGTCCTGCTATGCCCTGCAGTGCCCTGCTATGCCCTGCAGTGCCCTGCTACACCTTGTATCGCCCTGCAGGGCACTGCTACGCCATGAACTACTACAACTATTATTTCTAGTCATCGTTCCATTATTTTTATTGTGACTATTATTGCCACTGTTCATCACACCCCCAACCGGCACCGTCAGACACCGCCTACCAAGCGCCTGGGTCTGCCCGATGTTTCTCCCTAAAAGGGAGTTTTCCTCACCACCCAAGGTTTCTCCTTAAAAGGGAGTTTTTCCTCGACCACTGTCACATCAAATGCTTGCTCTTGGGGGAATTATTGGAATGGTTGGGTCTTTGTAAATTATAGAGTGTGGTCTAGACCTAATCTATCCATAAAGTGTCTTGAGATAACTTTTGTTATGATTTGATACTATAAATAAAATTGAATTGAACTGAAGTTGGACTCGTTCCAGAAGATGGTTGGCATCCGCCAGGGCTGCGCTTTGTCACAAATCCTGTTTGTGATATTCATGGAGAGGATATAGAGGCTTAGTCATGGTGGGGAGGGGTTGCAGTCCGTTGGGCTGGGGATCTCATCACTGCTTTTGGCAGATGATGTGGTCCTAATGGCATCAGCCGTCAGTGACCTTCAGCACTTACTGAATCGGTTCAGATGAGGATCAGCACCTGTAAATCTGAGGCCATGGTTTTCAGCAAGTGCCTACTCCAGGTAGGGAATGAGGCCTTACCTAAAGTGAAGGAGTTCAAGTACCTTGGGTTCTTGTTCGCGAGTGAGGGGACAATGGAGCGGGAGATTGGACGGAGAATTGGTGCAGTGGTGGCAATATTACATTCACTTTATCGCACTGTTGTGACGAAAAGAGAGCTGAGCCCAAAGGCAAAGCTCTCTATCTCCCAGTCACTTTCCGTTCCTACCCTCACCTATGGTCATGGAGGCTGGGTCATGACCGAAAGAACGTGAACCAGGGTATGAGCGGCTGAAATGGGTTTCCTCAGGAGGGTGGCTGGCGTCTCCCTGAGAAGCTCAGTCATCCGTGAGGAACTCGTAGTTGAGTCGCTGCTCTTTTGCATTGAAATTAGCCAGTTGAGGTGGTTTTGGCACCTGGTAAGGATGCCCCCTGGGTGCCTCCCTAAGGAGGTGTTTCAGGCACGTCCAGCTGGGAGAAGGCCTTGGGGAAGACCCAGGACTAGGTGGAGGGATTATATCTCCACCCTGGCCTGGGAAAGCCTCGGGATCCTCCAGTCAGAGCTGGCTAATGTGGCTCGGAAAAGGGGAGTTTGGGGTCCCATGCTGAAGCTGCTCCCTCTGCGACCCGACCCCGGATAAGCGCACAACCATGGATGGAAGGATGATACCAATTAAAACAGATGAGAGAGACTTTGTTCAGAGTTTTTACAAAATGGAATGTATTTATAAGCTTTAAAGGTCCCATGACATGGTGCTCTTTGGATGCTTTTGTATAGACCTTAGTGGTCCCCTAATACTGTATCTGAAGTCTCTTTCCTGAAAGTCAGCCTTGGTGCAGAATTACAACCACTAGAGCCAGTCCCACAATGAGCTTTCCTTAGTATGTGCCATTTCTGTGTCTGTAGCTATTGAGGAGGAGAGGGGGGGGGGCAAGGTGGAGAGGGGGGGGTGCGGCCTTGACCAACTGCCATTTTACTCATTTTAAAGCCATGATGCCTCTCTCTCATGGGTGGGCCAAATTATCTGGGCGGGCAAAGAAAAAGAGAAAGGGGAGGTAACCTTTCCACTTATGAGGTCATAAGGATCAAGATTCCAGATCGGCCCATCTGAGCTTTCATTTTCTCAAAGGCAGAGCAGGATACCCAGGGCTCGGTTTACACCTATCACCATTTCTAGCCACTGGGGGACCATAGGCAGGCTGGGGAAACTCATATTAATGTTAAACCACATAAAGTGAAAATGTCATGCCATGGGACCTTTAAAATCTGGGAAAATGCATGAAACAAGAAAGTAAATTAGATCCAAAATATATAGAAAATAAAAAGAGAAAAGTTCAATTATTTTTATTATAAGATCAAACAATTGTGCAAATGCATGCATGAGCTGCATAACACTGACAAATGAGCGAAATGTTTTGCTACATTTCAACACAGAACTGCAAACACAAACAGTACACCCAGGCAATGCTAAGGATGTACACACTATAGGTAACTGCACCACCACTTACTAGTTGAGGAGCTTTAAAGCTGTCAGGGTCAATAAGAATGGAGCATGCTGGGAAAATATGGGAGTGTATAGACAGTAATATCAGAGTGGGTAAGTCCAGTGAGAGGAGAAGACACGGTACAGTCAGCATTACAGGGACTGTTTTACAGTCACTGTGGAGAGTTTGTCACAGGCTGTAACTGTTACTGTCAAGATACATAGTTACTGCAGGATAAAGTGAAAAAAGACACCATACACATGTTCACTGTGGCATAAAAGACACTGTACTAACATACTATAAAAGAAAATGTTTGTCAGACCAATATATCAGGTTGATACTGTGTTGTTTTTTGTTTTTGTTTTTTACTTAAAAACTAAAACTATCCTATCAATGTTGCCTGTGACCTCATATGGAAAGACTTTGACTTTATTTTAGTTGTATTTTCTTTAGAGGTGGGAAATAATCAAATATTGTACTGTAGTTTGCTATAAGTACCTTAATCATTTAATTGTTTAGTTATTTTTTTTCAACAATATACTTTTAATTGTTTACATTTCCAGGAGAAATTTCACTTTTTACTCACCTGAATTAATACTGTATGTGTGATGTTAGATATTAGTTGTAAGTTTTACATGTAAAACGTGATGGGCTTGTTAAATTTATCATATTGTAAAATATGATTTGTTAAATTTAAATTTGGGAGGGGGCTCCAGTACCAGGTGTACTGGGAAGGCTACGATTTTGAGGAGTGGGTCCCCACTCGCATTCCATCAGCCCTGTCCTGACCAGATTGTCTTTGTGCTTTGTGCCTTAGCTTTCCAGCATTATGTTTCTTGTTTCTACTCTTTTTTTATTCTGACCTAGTTTTGAACCAGTTTGTGATATTCTGATTTCGCCTCAGCCTGAGCCCTTTGTACTGTTGAATGCGGGGATGTTTGCATCTTTACCAGGTAAAGACTATTTGCTTCTACTTTTGACTCGTGATTTGAGCTCCCAGGTTCCTTTGTCTCTGAAATGTGACAGTAGCAGTCTAATTGTGTGTAATCTACTTACAACACAACATCTGGGAGATCTAACTGGGTGTAAAAGGTGGAGGTGTTTAGGGTGGTTTGGGCTGCTTGTTTGTGTGTCTGTGTAACTGGCATAAGGGAGGCTTGGTTGGGTAGATTAGTTCTGTACAGCTTCCATACACACACACACACACACACACACACACACACACACACACACACACACACACACACACACACACACACACACACACACTATGTAAAGCTCCATACTGTTTCCCTGGTGACAGTGCAGGAAGACCGGGCTGCTTGTGTATGATAATGTTCATGCAATTATTTCTTCTTCCTGCCTGGCTGCTCACACACCATGGATGGTGGAGGCATGGTGGCCAAAGAGAAAGAAAAGAAGCGCACAGACGGATTTTAGCTCTTTGACTGTGGCAGAAGAAGGCTTACAGTCCTAAAGCCATTCCATTCCATACCATGCTAAGCTTAATGACTATATACAGCCAGAATAAAGCTAGCTTCATGTGCTGACACACACACTCAATGTGTGGAACACTTACTTTGTGTAGGGATTTGTGACGCATTGGTGACTTTGAACAGGATTATTTCACATTATGTGTAATAAACTCATGTAACAGTGTAATCCGAATTATGCTGTATTTTTTTTATTCACAAAACATTTGTTTTCAAAGGGCTTCATGATCTTAATACATAAAAGACACTATTTAACTATTTGTAGTCTTAACATTCTGTATACTCCCCTTGATTACCTGCCTTCGACTAAACCCCTAAAATAAAGCAGTTTAATTAAATTTTAAATGCCAAATCTATTTTATGTTATGATATAAATATTGTTTATTTTGATAAATGTCTTTTTAGATGTAGGCGTGGTTTAATCAGGCCATAGGAAGCAGCAGGGTCAGCATTGACATCAGACTATGGGGGGCGGGGGCCTTGACTTATTAGCCGTTATCAGTGGCACCTGTGTGGAGCAGTTTTGGGGAGCTGGAGCGGGCACGTCACAAGGAAAACGGCAGACATTTTGGAAGGCAAAAAACTGAGAAAGCGGTCTTCTGACACACCACCATTAACGGCCTATATACACCTTTTCAACTAAACATCTACATCAAAGAGCAGACTGGCCACCCCAGATCGACAGCGCTGCACTTGCTGGATGTTCAGAATCTTTCATGTCTAATGCAACATATAAGAAGAAGCACTAGGTTATGGACTTGCTAGCCATTGTGGAGTTATTATGAGCCTGATTAGCATAGCAGTGAAACCATCTAGATGTGCTAAACATGTGAGAATGGAATAAAAGAAAGACGTCAAACCAGCAGCTACCGTAGAAAAAAAGCTGCCAGCCCTCCTGCATTTGCAGCCACAGGAGGGCAGACCTCCATGTCCAGAGAGGTGATGCTCTGCTCTCAACTGAAATGCTGGAAAACTTACTTGTTTTAAATGTTTATGTTCACTGGCCAAGTGTAAGTGGGTGTGAGGGGCGCAGTTGCACAACAATGCAATTACAATTATGCACTATTGTACCTCGGCATATGTTAAAAAAAGGTCACATGTGCCCTGTAGACAGCTAACAGTATGTCTGTACATACATATACCATTTTTCACAATGAGGAGCCCATAAAATCAGGGACTGATCCCATTTGATATTATACTAAACCTGACTTTATAATGGTAAATCTGCCACTTCAAACATTAAATGACTTATGAACATAAATAAATGCATTATAGAGAAACCCTTGAGTCAATGTTGCTTTTAAGACTTTTTGAAATATCACAACAGCAAAAGCTTAATAATTTCAAAACAGGTAAAATTAATGTATTGGTAACACTTTATAATAATGGTACATGGGTTATCATGAATTCATGCATGAAAAAGCATGAAGTACTTCATGAACTATCAGTAATATACAAAGATTAATAGTATCTCATACATGACTTAATGCAGGAACAGTACCTTAATTAACGCAACATTTGAATCATCATGATTTCTGATTTATTAATTATGTTCATGTTTTCTTCAAATCATAGTAGTGTACATGTATTTGGAATAATTATAGTGTTGTCATTGTTAACTAAATATTACTTCTTTATTACTTCATCATGTTTGTGGCCCTTCAAATAAAGTGCTCACCTGGTACATCTTTAACATTGATAAATAAGATATGATTAATGGTGGCATCAAATTAAATGTATTAAGAATTAAAGGAGTGGGTTGGCAAAATGATACTGCGGTCACTAAATTTACACAATACAGTATACTGCAGATACATTTTTGTAGTTGCTTTATTCACAACAACATAAGACACTTAAACAGTAATGTCTAAGAACAATACTCACACAAATAGGACATTTATGAATTTTACTTTTTACTAACTTCTATAACACCAGAAATGTCTTGAGTTTGAGGTAAGCACTTTATTTGAAGGGCCACAAACATGATGAAGTAATGAAGAAGTAATGTTTAGTTAATCATGATTACAACACTACAATTCAGTTTGTTTAACCTGTCACTTTAACCACAGATTTACCTATGAAGAAGACGTGAACATCATTAATAAATCAGAACGCCTTAATTGATGCATTAGTTAATGTATTGTTCCTGCATTAAGTCATGAATGATATATTATTAATCCTTGTACATTACTGATAGTTCATGAAGTACTACATGAATGAATTCATGCTTTTTCATGCATGAAGTCATGCATAAATTCATGAGTTCATTCAAGTGTTACCAAATTAATTTTGTTAATTCATTTTTGTCCTTATTAATGAGCATGATTTATGGAATACAAATGATTGTATATTTGTGTTTTACTGTGAAAAAGTCAAAAAAGAAAAATACATCAAGCAGATAATTATTAAACAGAAAATTAAATATTCTATGTTTTTTCATTGTGGTTAATATTAAAAAGATGTCATGTTTTCCCCTGGATAGTTTATTAAGGAACTGTTGGTATCAACACAGAAAGCTCTTCAGGCTTTAGAGGGTTAAACTTTAGCTAGAGCATACTCGAGAGCCAATAGAAAGCCTTAAAGCCCCTTGTCCTCGCCTCCTCATTAGCATTGTGTGCTACTAGTTAACAAGTAAGCACTTTGACCATGAGCTCTTCGAACCCCTCTAATCTGGTTTCAGAACCCACCATAGCACTGAGACTGCCCTCATCAAAATCACTAATGACCTCCTGCTTGCTGCCAACAATGGCCTCATCACCATCCTCATCCTCCTTGACCTTTCTGCAGCTTTTGATACAGTTTCCCACACCATCCTTCTCCACCTCATCCGCTCATCAGCCTCAGTGGCACAGCACTGTCCTGGTTCCGGTCCTACCTCACAGATCGGAAACAATTCATCAACCTAAATGGCTCCAACTCTGATCCTGGTCCTCTGCTGTTCACCATCTACATGCTACCCCTAGGTCATAGTATCCGTAAACTCTAGACTCAACTTCCACTGCTACGCAGATGACACTCAACTTTATATCAGCACAAACCCCACCTCCCAGCTCCCACCCACACAACTTGTCAACTGCCTGCAGGAACTCATATCATGGATGAACACAAACCTACTCAAACTCAACAACCCTGGTTGTGGATGGCTGCTCCATTTCCCCATCTCCTGAGGTGCGCAACCTGGGCATCAGCCTGGACTCCACTGTCTCCTTCCGGTCCCACATCACAAACATCACTAAGTCCGCCTTCTACTACCTCAGAAACATCTCAAGACTCTGGCCTTCACTCACACATTCAGTAACTGAGACACTCATTCATGCCTTCATCACATCCCGTCTGGACTACTGCAATGGTGTCCTGTCTGGACTGCCCACCAAGGCCCTTAGCAGACTCCAGTATGTCCAGAACTCTGCTGTCAGGGTTCTATCCCACACAAAGCCCTGGCAGCATATCACTCTGATCCTCCAACAGCTCCACTGGTTGCCAGTCAAGTCACGCATCACCTACAAGATCCTCCTAGTCCATGGAGAGATTTGTACCTACAAATCTCTCCATGGACTCTCACCACAATACCTCAAAGATCATCTCCACCCCTACACTCAGTCACATTCCCTGCGGTCCTCTGACAAGGACCTGCTGGACCAGGTTGCGGACTTTTGGGGACAGGGCTTTCTCTGCCAATGCTCCCACACTCTGGAACAGTCTACCACTCCACATACGCTCTGCCCCATTCCTGCCCATGTTCAAAAAGCACCTCAAAATATTTATTTTCACTAAGTCCCCATGGTGGTGAAACGGTCGGAGGGGATAGACAGGTGTATGGAGGAAGAGAATCTGAGGGAGCGGGAGGGTGTGGGACGCTGGAGGAGATCAGACAAATATGGGGGGCGAGGTTGTGGATGGCCTTGAATGTAAACAGGAGGACTTTTAATTGGATACGGAACTGGACTGGGAGCCAGTGGAGCTGTTGGAGGACAGGAGTGATGTGGTGGATGGAGGGGGTTTGAGTTATGATGCAGGCAGCTGAATTCTGGACCAGGTGGAGTTTATGGAGGGATTTGTGATGGAGGCCAAAGAGGAGAAAGACTGTGGACAAGGATGGTGGCAGTGTGTAAGGGAGGGGGCGGAGGTGATTGATGTTTCGTAGGTGGAAGTAGGCAGACCGGGTAATGTTATTGATGTGGGATTGAAAGGATAGTGTGCTGTCAAGGATGACACCCAGACTCTTAACCTGGGGGAGGGTGAAACGGAGGAGTTATCAATAATGAGAGAAAAACTGTCGGTTTTGGATAAAGTGGATTTGGTGCCAATGATGAGAACCTCTGTTTTATTACTGTTAAATTTGAGGAAGTTTTGGGCAAACCAGGTTTTTATTTCAGAGATGCAATCAGTAAGGGAGGTGTACGGGAGAGTGGATGAGGGTTTGGTGGACAGGTAGAGCTGGGTGTCATCAGCATAACAGTGGAAGTGAATGTTAAATTTGCGGAAGATATTGCCAAGGGGAAGGAGGTAAATGATGAAATGTATGGGCACACCTGAAGTGTCGGAGGAGGGAATGGATTCAAGAGACTTGAGTTGAATGAACTGAGTGCGGCCAGAGAGGTAAAATTTGAACCAGTCTAATGGGGTGTGGGTGATGCCCATGGAAGATAGCCTGTTGAGGAGGGTGGTGTGACAGATGGTATCCAAGTCTCTCAAGTCGAGGAGGGTGAGGATGGTGAAGAGTCCAGAATCAGCTGCCATTTTTTATGCTGTTTTGATAAGTGCTGTTTCAGTGCTATGGAGTGGGCGGAAACCGGACTGGACCTGTTCATACAGGTTATTGTGGGATAGGTGAGAATGGAGTTGAGAGGCAACTGTTTTCAAGGATTTTGGAGATGAAGGGTAGATTGCATATAGAACGGAAGATTTTGAAGTTGGAGGGGTCGGCACCATGCTTTTTCAAAATTTGGGTAATGGCAGCAGTTTTGAAGGATGTAGGGACAGTTCCAGTGGTGAGAGAGGAGTGGATGATAGCAAAAATGAGGGGGACCAGGGAGGGAAGGCACGCTTTAACATGTTGTGTGGGGAGGGGGTCAAGTTGACAAGTGGATGGCTTGGATTTCCGGGTGAGTTCTGTGATTTCTGAAATAGCGGGGAGCTGGAAGGAGGTGAATGAGTGTGTGGATGGTTGAAAGGCAGCTGAGATGCTAAGGTGAGGGATTGATCCAAGGTGCTGGTAGATGTTCTTGATTTCTTCAATGAAAAAGGACATAATGCAGTTGCAGAAGGAGGTTGTATACAAGTGAGGGGGGAGAAAGTCCTGGGGTTGGGTGATATTGTTAAGTAGAGAAAACAATGACTTGTAGTTTCCTTTATTGGCAGTGATAATACTGGAGTAGTAGTGGGTTTTGGTGCTAGCAATGGAGTCCTTATAACATAAGATGTGATTATTGTACATTTCTTTGTGAATAGTGAGACCAGTTTTTCTATGAAGACGTTCAAGTTGCCAACCTTTGGCTTTCATGAGACGAAGATTGGGGGTGAACCAAGGGGCGGAGATGGAAATAGACAGATCTTAACGGAGCAAGGGAATTAAGAATATTATGGAGTCCAGTGTTGTAATGAGAGACCAGATCATCGGGGGTGGATAGATTGTTAGTGTCAGGGAGGTAGGAGGAGTGGATACTTGAAGTGAGAGTGGCGGGGTTGATATTCTATGTATTTTAGAGATGGAGAGAGTGAGTTTCACTGTAAATGAGAGGAGAAAGTGATCAGTTACGGGGAGTTCATCAGCTGTAAGGTCAGAAGGGGTGACAACAGAGCAGCAGATTAAGTCCAGAATATGTCCTTTGAAGTGTGTGGGAAAAGTGGTATGTTGCTGACATCCCAAACTCTCTAAGCAGGAGGTGAAGTCTTTGGTGAGAGGCAGATTGATATTGTTCATGTGGATATTGAAATCACCCAGCAGTATTATGTTTAGTGAGAAAGAGGATAAGTGGGTGAGAAAAGCAGCAAAATCATTTAAACATTCACTATTCGGTTTAGGGGGGCTGTAGACAGTAGCAATGATGGTTGGAGTGGGACCAGACAACTTGCAGACAACAGATTAAAACGAGCTGGAGACAGGCACAGGCACCGGCGAGACCTTCCACTTCTCGTGGTAAATTATTGCGAGACTTCCTCCCCGCCCGGAGCCACAGGTTGGACATATGTAAACAAACCCACTAGGAGTGGATACATTTAGCTGAGAAAAGTCATTGGACTGTTGCCAAGTCTTGGTTAAACAAAGGAAGTCTAGCTTACAATCAGAGATGAGGTCCTGGATGAGATGTCCCTTGCCTGTCAGTGAGCGGATGTTGAGCAGAGCGATGTTGAGTGAGGTGTTGTCACAGCTGGTGGTGGTGCTAGCCGACCGAGCTAGGCGGGCTATCACGCTGTGGTCGACAGCCCGGTTGGCGGAGCGTGGAGGACAATGAGAGCTGGACCAGCTGGACTTTATTGCTGTTGAATTGCTGTGGTGGGAATTCCAGCGGGACCCTCGGTGGATATATCTCCAGCGGGGCTGGAGCTTCCAGCCTGGAAGGCGATGTCCGGGTGAAGGTAGAGAGCCTCTGGTGCAGGTCCAGGCAGGTGACAGCACAGTCAGAGCAGGTCAATGGCCGAGTACTGATGAAAACCTGTCACTAGCAGGTGAACACACAGTAGAAAGAGCTAGGCACAGACAAACAAGATGTATTTCCTACCAACCCACATTGTGGATGAGGACTTAGGCAGCGTCGACGGCCAGTGAAAACGCCAGGTGAGGCTTAAACCGGAACAGAACAGATGAGCTAACAGTGAAGACTCACACAAACGGTAGTGCCGGCAGTTCGTAGAAGTATTCCAAATGAAAGCAATTACACTGTCCGATTAGGTCATAAAACCATAAAATGAGTCTGGAAAGTCTGGAAAGTTAAAAAGATAAAAGGTTCCCAGTGAGCAGCGGCAGCAAGTTGGCTCGTCGGCCATCTTCTCGTCTTATCTTCAGATAGGGCATATCCCAATAAAAATACCCTGAACTAAGATTTGCTACACAGGAATATACATGGCAGTGTTTGAAACAGCTCTCTTTGATGCCCCCATCCCCTCGTCTTTCACCTTCACACTTCCTGAATATTTTACCACATGTCAATCCTCTTCTATTGTACAGGATCTAGTTTTTCATGTCACTCCAGCTCATTTTAGTATTTAACGGGAGACATCAAGCTGAACAAGCTTGCCTCTCACCTGGGTCTTTTTTTTAGTCCTCTCCAGACTTTTCTTTACCATGACAGGAGCTAATCTGTGGCATCCTTTGTGTTTCCCTGCAGCAGGCAGAGGAGGTTGCACAGACGGAGGGCTCCCAGCAGCTCCACCTGCAGTCCAGCGACTCGTTGGAAAAGCAGCAGCCTAAGAGGTTACACGTCTCCAACATCCCTTTCCGTTTCCGAGACCCTGACCTCCGGCAAATGTTTGGGGTGAGATGACAACTACACCACACTCAAATGCACACACACAAATGCAATGTACTGAAATACCATACACTATAGGGAAATCATATATATCCAGTTGGAATGTCATTCACCTTACGGCACTGTACAATACTGCTGCTCCTGGCTATACTTTTCAAGAACACAGTAGTAAATGCAGTCAAAACAAGATAAATAATAAAGAAATTCAATACTAGAATTATAAAAGTGAAGTAAAACTAAATCATAAATGGGAGGTCAAGGGCAATTGTGACCAGCTGGCATGATTTCACCTGTTTAGATGAAATTGTAAAGTCAATAACAAATGCATTAGAAACGTGGAGGAAGATAGCTCCATGGTGTGTGTTTCGCCGCTTACCTCTGCTAAGATTGCTGTTGATTTTCATGTTCTTACTACTTGTCACTCAAAATGTGTCACCGCTGCTGGTGTATGACCTCCTGACCCTTTTAATTATCTGTAATTCTGCGGAGAAAGTGTCGATATACAGCTCTGGCGGACAATCAAATACTCCGCCGCCTTTCCTAGCATCCATACCGGCTTATCTACGGCGTCAGCCCTGCCTGCTGCTCCGCAACAATCGCCGCAGGAGACGGAACAAGAGAGGCGAAGTTGGTGTCAGGCTTAGAGCTTACCTGGCATCATCCTCCACATGCGATCCTGGCCATCCATGTGTCTGGTTTTGTGCCGAGTTCATCGGCTGCAATCAGAATCAGAATCAGCTTTATTGGCCAGGTTTGAGTAAACAAACAAGGAATTTGACTCTGGTTAATCTTTGCTCACTCACCTAACATATAAGAATAAAAACCAAAAGGACTAGGAGAATATATATATATATATATATATATATATATATATATATATATATATATATATATATATATATATATATATATATATACACAAAAAAATACTGTTAAGTATACAGAATAACAATACAATTACATTAAGACATGTACTAAAAATATACAATAAAAATTGAAGAGAGGGAAGGAGTAGTGCAATACCAGTATATTCAGAGATTTAAGATTTAAATATAAATATAGTGCAAGACAGTTCAGTGCAAGGGTGAAATATTAATAACAATATTGTAATTATAAGATTGAAAATATACATGAGGTAGATGAGCAGAACAGTGTTGACTTTGTTCAGTGTAAGGATGGGGTCTATTTCTGAGTGTTCAACAGTGTTCCCCTGCTTGGGGAAAGAAACTGTCTTTGTGTCGGCTGGCTTTAGCGAACAGTGCCCTGTATCTCCTACCAGAGGGAAGGAGGTTGAACAGTTCATGACCAGAATGTGAGGGGTCTGCAGAGATTTCTGTTGCCCTTTTCCTGACCCTGGACCGGTACAGGTCCTGGATGGAGGGAAGGTCAGCTCCAATGATCCTCTCTGCAGCCCTAATTGTCTGTTGCAGACTGGCCCTGTCCCATTTGGTGGCTGACCCAAACCAGACAGTTATGGAGGTGCAGATGACGACTGGATGATGGCTGAGTAGAAAGTCGTCAGCAGCTCCTTAGGCAGATTAAATTTCCTTAGCTGTCGCAGGAAGTATAACCTCTGCTGGACCTTTTTCTGGACAGTCAATGTGGGGAGACCATTTTAGTTATTGTTAAAGATCTGCGTGAAGATTGGCGCCAGATGTTCAGCACAGACTCACAGACAAGAGGGGGACACACCATCAGGTCCTGGAGCCTTCTTGATCTTCTGCTTCTGAAAGAGCCAGCACACATCCTTCTCACAGATCATTAGCGCAGGAGGGGGAAGGGGGTTCGGTGTTGAGGGAAAACATTTTGTTCGTGAGGGGTGTGATAATGGGTGCTTTTCAAACCTGCAGTAAAAGTCATTCAGGTCATCAACCAATCTGGGATTTTCTGCAGGGTGAGGGGATGGTCTCTTGTAATCCGTAATCTGTTTCAGGCCTTTCCAAATTGATGCAGGGTCATTGGCTGAGAGCCTATTTTTTAGTTTCTCACTGTAGCTTCTTTTTGCTACCCTGATCTCCTTTGTCAGCTTGTTCCTGGCCTGCTTATACAGGTCCCGGTCCCTACTACTGTAGGCCTCCTCTTTGGCTTGACGCAGTTTCCAAAGATTAGGAGTGAACCAAGGTTTGCTGTTGTTGTATGTGCAGAAGGTCTTGGTTTGCACACAGATGATATAAGAAGTTACAGTGTCAGTGAGGTCATTGAGGTCTGTAGCTGCAGCTTCAAACACACTCCAGTTGGTGCAGTCAAAGCAAGCCTGCAACTCCAGCTTTGATTCCCTTGTCCATATCTTTACAGTCTTTGCCACAGGTTTGGAAGTTTTTAGTTTTTGCATGTAGGTTGGGATGAGATGAAGCAGACAGTGGTTGGAGAGTCCTAGAGCTGCCCGGGAAATGGCGCGATAGGCATCCTTTAAAAATGTGTAATGTGTAATGTGGTTGGAATCTTGATATGCTGTCTGTATTTAGGGAGTTCCTGATTGAGTTTGGCACTGTTAAAATCCCCAACAATAATGATGAGAGAGCCCGGGTGTTTTTTCTCTGTGTCTGTTATCTGGTCGGCTAGCTGTTGTAGCGCGTCTGCTACGCAGGCTTGTGGTGGTATGTAAACACTGACCATAACAAACGAGTAGAACTCCCGCGGAGAATAGAAGGGCTTACAGTTCATGAAGAGAGTCTCTAAGTGAGGACATCTTTTTCAGCACTGTAGAATCTGTACACCAACCTTAGTTTAAATAGAAGCAGATTCCTCCGCCTTTCGTTTTCCCCGAAAGCTCTGTGTTGCGGTCAGCCTGGATGAGTTGGAAACCAGGCAGCTGAAGTGCGCTGTCCGGCATGCGTTCACAGAGCCAGGTTTCAGGGTTTCTAACCCCTTTCAACAAATGTTATGGAATTCAACTGGCAGAAGGGACTTCAGTGGTGAAGGGAGACTTAAGGGCACATGTCTTTCTCGGTTTTTTTTCTTCTTGGAAAACTACAGGAACTACCAATGTTGCAGGCTTATTAGAAACATTTTAAATCTAATGCTGACTTCACCAGTGACTTCTCAAAATGCTTGTTTCTGTCACATCAGCAGAGCTGTTTAGCAGTTTTGATCCATTGTGATTGGTGGTTGTCTGCTATAGTAGAGGATGTAAAAGGCTACACATGCAGTATATACTCTCACACATAACTTCTTCACTATTCTCTCTGTTTATGGGCCAGCTTTCAGGATTAATGATCCCTGAGGCATGTACTATGAAGCAGGATTTGTAGTTAGCAAGGTAACTTCAGGTTACCCTGGGTTTTCTGTGTTACGACGGTGGTTCACTTCTTACCAGGGGTAGATCGTAATTTATGCTGCACACCTACCCTGCTCCGGAGCAGGTTGTGTTTAAGGGGATATTTCACCGCTGGAAAGATGAATATGTATTTAAAGTAGGTCATTTTTATGGTAGAAATGTGAATTTTCTTTAGAAGGTGGTGCCTTATAGACCGAGAAAACCAGAAAATGTATTTTTGGCTCATGTGGATGAAAGCCAACAACTCCCAGAATACACTTGCTTCGCTTCCCTACGAGTCCACTCCCCAAGCCACGCATACCGGCTACAGAGAGGCAGTCAGTCAAATCAAGTGTGTTTTATTGTCATTTCAACCATATACACGAAACATTTCACCGTGGCTCAAGTGGTGTTACACATTTAAAATATATAAAAACAACATTATATTAAAACATTATATTAAAACGACATACGAAACATGCTACATTTAGTGCACACACATTATAGGCTCCGTAAAGTTCAGCTGACGCATACTAGCATTAGCGCTTGGTGGGCTGTAAAAAAAGAGTATAAACACAGCTGTAAATTTGTGAGGAATGTAGAATGGTTGGCATTTAACAGTCGCAAACTCCACCTGCGGTTGGATGCAAGCACCGCATTTCTGCACCAGTCCGTGTTAACACAGCCCACCTTCACGAGTCTTACCTGGTGACAGAGCAGCATCTCTATCTGCTCGGAAGGCTAGCAGGCCTTGTAAGGACACTTGTAAGCAGGATTGATGGAACAGGTGGCCGGCTAGCGTTAGCTTTCCACCTAGCTCGAACTCCTGCCCTCATTCTGCGTTTCCGCTTTCTCGCACACCACTTTCGATGTCTCCCTTCCCCAGCTAGCGGCATCAAGTGACACCGCAGGCTGAGGTGCTGGTCTGCATAGCAGGCGAAGCTCGCGTAGTGTGTTGAGTATTCTTTCTGTAATAAAGTTTTCTGCATATTCTCTGATCTGTACCAATGTATCCCGGTGGTACACATGTGCGGTAGTTTGAATGCACATATATTTGCAAAGTTGTTGCTGAAAAGAGAGAGCCTGTTAGCTTAGCTTCAAGATGGCTGACACTCGACTTGCATCGGGTAGTGACAGTCCCACCCCCTATGGGCGGGTTGAAAACATTCGGAACTAGCTGGCTGTACTATGGCTGTAGTCCATAGCCTTGGGCCAAAAATGGCATTGCCGTCAAGATTCCATCTGGGTTCAGTCTTTGCCACAATGGGCTCCAGTGGCACTGTCCTCCATTCACCTAAAATGGGACTTGTGAGCAACTGGCTCAATCTCCTTTTACGGTTCTGCAAGACTACCACCACAATGCAAAGAAAGGCAATAGCTAGGGCATTATAGCAAATGGAATTCTGTCTCATTTCAGCAAAAGCTGTAATAGAAAAGCAATACAAGGGCATTAAACAAAGCCGTATAAAGTTCAATCAAAGTGGATGCAGCCACAAGCTAGAGGTCTATCTCTGTGAATTACAAAACAATACACAGTGCTACTCCCTTAAACACATATGGAAGTCCAGCTCTGGACACAAAAAAAAACCTTTTTAAATTGTTGTGTACTACTGCAGCAATGGAGGCACACAAGGAGGAAAGGGTACGGCCTCAAAAAGGAATAAAACTGGGTTCATTACCCAAGCTTATTTGAGTTTAATTCATAATTAGAACAACACATTTGGAGGGAAATTACTAGGCAGGGGAAGTGAGTTTTTAATGGTAGAATGATAATTGGCACTAACAGCACCACTTGACTGATTCAATTCTCTCAGATGTGGCTGAAATCTGTAATCTAGGACTGCACCTCAAATAATTCCCTGGGATACCTACACACCCATGGCTATTTTGATTTATTTATACCTCCAATAGTAGACAAGCTATCCAAGTCTGACCACATGTCAATGTATGTGGGGTTTGTTTTGGCCTTTCAAAAATGTCTTGTAATTTCTGATGCATGGAACCAAAATGTCTGCCAGGGGTTCCAGCTGGCCTGCACTTGCAGAAGGACCCTGTTCACTAAGCCCCACACAGAGTGAAACTTGACAAGCTGATTCGCAGGACTGCTGCCATCCCCTGAGCATCAGCTGTGTTTAATTAATAAGCAGGCACTTAGTGAGCCAGCCACAAGAGGGTCTTTACTGTCACATTCCCAGAGGTAGGGGTCCTAAATGAGTCATTAGATACCACACATACTTGTGTGTGTGTGTTTTTTGTGGTGAGCACCGGGGTTTGGGTTTTGTGCTAATGGAGTTTTAATGACACCTACTTGCCTAATCACCTGTTCTTGAGGCTTTAAGCAGCACAGGTAGCCCAGTGTTACCAGCAAGGGAATTCTTTGTAATGTCTCAAGTTCATGGCTTCACTCTTATTTGCCTCCCCAATTATTCCATAAGGCTCCACTCTATCCGACTCTGCCTCTCAGGAGGCAAGGTGTAATTATAATCTAAAATCTGCTAATTTACATCAACATATCAGTGTAGCAATGGAGCCATTTTATGCTGAGTGGGTAGTTAGAAAGCCTGAGCTTTGCCATTGTTGTGTCCCCTAGTGGTGCCAGTTTGTTTCTGTTGATTAAGACATTGTTTTTGTTTTTTAATAGAGATGGACAGTGATATAAGCCATTGCACTGTTCACCATTAAGCCAAGGCACGGCAGATGATTGTCATCATTTAGAGATATTGTATTTTTGGTGCCATAACCACAGGAGTTTCATCAAACAATCATCAAAGTTAAACAGCTTCCCTGAGGCATGTGCTATGAAGCAGGATTTGGAGTTAGCTAGGTAACTTCAGGTTAAACTCTGGGTTTTCTGTGTTACGACGGTGGTTCACTTCTTACCAGGGGTAGATCGTAATTTATGCTGCACACCTACCCTGCTCCGGAGCTGGTTATGTTTAAAGGGATATTTCACCGCTGGAAAGATGAATATGTATTTAAATTAGGTCATTTTTGTGGTAGAAATGTGAATTTTCTTTAGAAGTTGGTGCCTTATAGACCGAGAAAACCAGAAAATGTATTTTTCGTTCATGTGGATGAAAGACAACAACTCCCAGAATGCACTTGCTTCGCTTCCCTACGAGTCCACTCCCCAAGCCACGCATACTGGTTACAGAGAGGCAGTCAGTCAAATCAAGTGTGTTTTATTGTCATTTCAACCATATACACGAAACATTTCACCGTGGCTCAAGTGGTGTTACACATTTAAAATATATAAAAACAACATTATATTAAAACAACATTATATTAAAACGACATACAAAACATGCTACATTTAGTGCACACACATTATAGGCTCCGTAAAGTTCAGTTGACGCATACTAGCATTAGCGCTTGGGGGGCTGTAAACAAAGAGTATAAACACAGCTGTAAATTTGTGTGAAATGTAGAATGGTCGGCATTTAACAGTCACAAACTCCACCTGCGGTTGGATGCAAGCACCGCATTTCTGCACCAGTCCGTGTTAACACAGCCCACCTTCACAAGTCTTACCTGGCGACAGAGCAGCATCTCTATCTGCTCGGAAGGCTAGCAGGCCTGGTAGCTGGATAGTCCGGTACACTGTTGTTCAGCCATGTTTCCACAACAACAAAAACACAGCAGTCTCTGAACTCCCGTTGGGAGTTTCGTTGAAGTTGGATGTAGTCCAGTTTGTTGTCTAATGAGCGGACACTTGTAAGCAGGATTGATGGAACAGGTGGCCGGCTAGCGATAGCTTTCCACCTAGCTCGAACTCCTGCCCTCATTCTGCGTTTCCGCTTTCTCGCACACCACTTTCGATGTCCCCCTTCCCCGGCTAGCGGCATCAAGTGACACCGCAGGCTGAGGTGCTGGTCTGCGTAGCAGGCGAAGTTCGCGTAGTGTGTCGAGTATTCTTTCTGTAATAACGTTTTCTACATATTCTCTGATCTGTACCAATGTATCCCGGTGGTACACATGTGCGGTAGTTTGAATGCACATATATTTGCAAAGTTGCTGCTGAAAAGAGAGAGCCTGTTAGCTTAGCTTCAAGATGGCTGACACTCGACTCGCATCGGGTAGTGACAGTCCCACCCCCTATGCGCGGGTTGAAAACATTCGGAACTAGCTGGCTGTACTATGGCTGTAGTCCATAGCCTCGGGCCAAAAATGCCTCTGATGATGCTAAATGACGATTTTTCCGTCATCAGAGGCTTTTTTCAAGACACACAATAGAGAGATCTGTCGTCTCAGGGGCACATGAGGGAGGGAAGCACAGTCATTCGAAAATACTACTGGGTTTCTCCTATACAAATCTTAATGCTAAGCCGTGAAGTAGCCCTTTAAGATAACAGATCAACCCATATAAAAGCACCGGCTACTGACAAATCTTCTTGGAAAATGGCATCACCATCAATAGATCTTGAGAGGATCTCTTAGGAGGACAGAGACATATAGCCTACATATACTTTATATGAGAGATATAACGTCTCATCGGTGGGACTGACTTATCTGTGTCAGCTTCTTCAGCCGTATGTTGCCAGAGTAACACATCAGAGTTGTGCGCTTACAGACTGAATGCATGTCAAAGAAATTCCATTGTATGTATAGCCTACTGATATCATCCTACAACAGAGACTGATTGAAGAACTAAAGCCTTGTACTTGTTGTACATTAAGAAATAACAGTAAGCCTACTTACTGCTTTGAATTCTTTGTTCTTTTTTTTGCTCCCCGCCGGGTTGCATCTGAAAGAATAAGACTAAAATTGTCATACACACTATGTATTAAACCCCACTCTAAGCAACACATTATTAATGGAATACACAAATGTAAATATAGTCAGATCTACCCTTTATTCTGGACGAAAAAGGAATGTGAGTGCCAAGAGTTGTTTCTTTTATATCACTGCTGTGCACCTGATACAATGTTCTATTTTGAGATGTGTGTGCTGCTACTTTCCATTAAACAGTGATATTATAAGCCTATTAATTTGCAAATTCACACAGTTGGTGATTTTCTTGAGAGCTGTTCTTCCTGCATTTGTCAGCTGCAACTGTGTTACTTTAAGTCTGGATTGGGTGGTTAACTTTATCATATTTGTCTAATAGTATAGTTTGCTCTTTGTTTGTAAAATTTGATTCTCTGCTGCCAGTAGACTTCCATGTTTGCGATTGGTCATAGGCTGCAAACACCGCCCCTTTAACGTGAATGCATTAATGGCTAGATTGGAAAACCCTGGGTTGACTTACTGAGTTGATAACCACCGTTGTGTGACCGCTTGGTATTGTGGTTAATAGGCATGGAAGGTTACTTTGGAAATGTAATAGGTTACAATACGTACCAACATGCAAAGCAACAAAATGTATATTATTCAACATATAGCCTAGTTTTTTACAGAAAATATTCAGGTGTTACCCCCATTGTGATCATGAACATTTTCAGGTAACTTTAATTTAATTACACATCTTTTCCCAGTAACAATAATGGATTCCAGTTACTTTTTGTAATTTAATTACATAACTCCATTATATGTAACTAGTTACTCCCCAAAACTGTTGATAGGGTTAGTGAAGCCGGATAATGAAAAGATATCCTGGGTATGTTGAACTTGCTTTGTAGTACAGGCCTCAGGTCTAAGAGCTTAGCTTGTAGTTGTGGCCAGGTATGTTTGAATAAAACTACTTGCTATTTACCAGACACTTTTGGCTGGAACGTGACCCGCAGGGCGAGGGCCAGCATTATGGATGGTGCTGTTGCTGAGTCACTGAGTGATGAAGTTCCCCTAATGGTGGGAGTTAGTGTGATGACATGAGTGTTGGTGTTTCCCCATTGGCTGTTGCCCTTTCAAAATGTATTGCTGCGACACAGGCTTTTACGTCGGCTATCACCCATCAATCAGGGGGCTATTTCACAAAAGCAGAATTTATAAATCCAGAGGGCTATTTTACAAAATCTAGATAGCGGATTAAGCCTGGATTTCCAAGTTATCCTGGATGAATAAAGCATTGACTCGGTTTCACGAAAGCCGAGTTATATTGCGTTTATGAAGACTGCTGTTCATATTGTTAATGTTTTGCGAATATAGTATGGCAGTTGTTGAGATGATTAGAAAAGGCTGATAAAGTTGCAAATGTGTTTTAAATGAAGTCAGTGATGTAAGGGCAGTATAGTCCTATACATGTGTGTTTGTATAGTGGTTCTAACAATGGCAGACTGGTCAGAGAACAAAACATCTTTAATTATTTTAGTTGATTTATTTCTTTTTGTATTCTTTAATGAAACGGAGGAATCTAATCTCCCACGATTTAACTGGTTGAGGCGGCGGATATGGACTTGATTCCGGTCAGAGAATCAGACTCCAGAGGGAAGATGTCTGTTTAACAGAGCTTTATTTGGAGTTGTATTGGTAGTTTGAGTTTGTGGTCTACAAGAAACAAGATAAACATAATAAAAAGATCAATACAAACTGCAGCACAATAATAACAACGATAAAGTAGCTATACCAACATGTATAACTGGTCAAGACTCAACAGTGTTCACTATAGTTACTAGCCGAACAAAGTCAACAGCGATAAACTTCCAGAGCACAAATATTAACTGTTACCGATGTCTAAGAGGGATCACAAACATGAAGCGTAGAAGGACTCACTAAGTAACTAAATGCACATGACCTACGGTAAACAGTGCTGAAATCCACTTCACAATAACCTCCTTCACAAATCATATAGGTTAACTTAACATACAATACCCAAAACACACGCAAAGTGTGGCCGAAACCGGCGATATGCTATACTAATGGTGATAATTACTTAACGCGACTCTTAACAAGGGTGCTGTGGAGAAAGGAAATTAAGCTACATGCTAACTCCTACCAAACTTCGATCTAAACAGTCAAACTATACGGTTAAACTAATACAAATATCGTGGCTGTATGCAGTAACATCACAAACCCCACATTTACAATACTCACAGTTTGCTCGCGAATGCACAAACCAGGTAAAATGAGGGAAAGGAACAAGGAAAAAGAGAGTGCCATCTCCCCCAACGAACATGAAAATGCAGTGCCGCTCACTCCACTGACGTCAGACTGCAGTATCACTGTCCACCTGCAGGTGCCGTGGACAGGCTTTCCGACATTTAACAATAAAGGATGTATACCATATGCATTTTATTTGGCATTCATAGTAGAGCTGTAATCGGGCCTTAAAAGTTCGGCCCGAAAAGGACCAAGCCCGACAGAATTCGGCCCGAGCCCGACAAGTACATTTTGATGGACAGCTTTTTAAAAGTCCAAACCCGTTTAACGCTCGACTGTACAGAAGGCCGTCTATCAGCAGCGATTAGCCTGTGTAAAATGATAGAAAGTCGGATTCAGGCAAAGATCTTCAGCTCTAATTCATAGCACACAATTTTCTCCAGTGACCTGACACTATAATGTGGGAGGATTGTCCCACATTATAGTCTTATTTCGACTGGACTAGTAACTGTATATAGTGTCGGCTATACTGTAGCCTACATTCATGAAACATCAGGGAGAGGACATCTTGATGTTTTTTTATCTTGTATTTTGCTGGGGGAAATAACTGATGAATACACTGTGTTAGTCATGTTTACAGTGTGCATTGAATTTATCCCTTATCTTCATAGTTTTTAAATTTCAGAGTCAAATTTTTTCAGTGTCTTTCTTTTCTATGTCCACATATAGAAGGAAGCAACGCATAGGCTATATGTAAAGAAGGAAACTCAGCCGCTGTAATAAAACAGAGAGACAACGTGTGGCAGATAATAGCGGACCAACTGAATGATCTAAAAATATATTTCTATGAACTACTGCTCTGACCGAAACCATTCTAGGAGGTACTTGTCATTTACACCAACTAACTGTTGTAGACTTTGCCTTAAAAGCGAGCATGGCAGAAAATGTTACTTAGGACATTTATATTTTTGCCCATACAACGTAAAAAATGTAACTTAAAATTTGAAGGCAACATAATTCAGCAATATTTTAAGTTAGGAACAACAACTTAACTATTTACGTTTTGCTTTTGAGTTGGTCCAACTCTCAATTTTTATTTCTCTTAACTTAACTCTAAGTTGCAGTAACTCATAAAAGTAAGTTAAGATAACTTTAAAACCTTACTGATCTTAACTTCTCTCAATGTCACAGTAACTCATAACAATAATTTGTGCCAACTTTAAAACCTTTCTTACTTTAACTCAACTTACAAGTTGCAGAAATTCATAATTTGGCTTTGAAACAATTTTAAAATTATAGTTAGGGTAATTAGAATTCTTATTATCCTTATTTCTGTTGATTTGGTATAGTTAAATACATAACATAAAAGGGCACAATCAACAGTTAAGGTAACAAATATAGCAATAACGACAAATAATCATTTATACAATGTCTGAATTCAAAGCATTTTTATTTAACATGTTTCACATGTATCAAATGCTTTAAACAAGCAGCTGAGAACTGCTGAGACCCATAACTAACCCAATCAGGCCAAACAGTTGGACTTTTCTTAACATTTAAATTTTAAAACAAATGCTCAAAATACTGTCTATTGTGTTAACAATTCACACACAATGAAATCCTAACACAAGTTAATAAAATAACTAATAAAGTGCGGAACAACAGAACATAAGACATGGGTGAGGTGCTTATGCATAATTAGTCTGTTACCTTATGGAGATGGTAATCAGTGCAGTCAGTGTACCATAATGAGTTTGGGTGAGACGTCGCTGTACGATAAATCAACCTTGTACTGTTGCAAAGGGCAGCTTATTTTTGCACTTTTTTTCAAGCGAAGCTTGGCCATGTATTACTACGCCAATTGCACCGCAGTGAATGACTCAGAGCCGAACTAAACTTGAAGAAAAGTGCAAAAATACCGGTCTGGCGGCAAACTAAATCAGTGAAAAAACCCTAAATGTTGTGTACAATTGAACAGATATTTATTTTTTAGGTAAGCCTTTCTTTATGTGGTAAAAAAAAACTTTTTCTACTGGCCCCCTCTGCAACAGTTTAAGCTCCTTATAGTTAGTGACTGCACTGATCCCCATCTCCAAGGGAACACACTATGCATAAGTAACTCATACAACCACACTTTAAATATGCTGAACTATCCCTTAAATAAAAAGTGTTGCATGGTCAGTAGTAGTTGTAAATAGGGTTAGGGGTAGGGTTAGCAACCGAAAGCCGACCCTGCAACCAAAAGCCGACCCAGCTAGAAATGTATGCTACTGTAATAACAAAAAATTATATTCACAAGGATTTTAACTTACCGGTCTGAAAAGACTTGTCTGCAGTTTGAACAGTAAGTTAACATTACCTGCCCCAACAAGCACCGCATTTATCAGCTAACGTTAATGTTAGCCTACCTGCTAGCTTACGATTAGCCAAAGCTAGCGGCTTTTGTTAGCTTTGTCTTTAGGGCCAATCTGTTGTCAATTAAGTTACAATGCCTACCTTATCCACTAATTTATCATACAATTATAAAATTACACAATTTAAATTTGGAAAATAGGTTAAAACTTGCCTGTGTGGGATCTAGCTCCACTGCAAACAGCCAGTGAGGGGATCTGATCAAGTGACTATCTTCAACTCGGAAAGTTGGCTTTCCTGCATTGCACAACAAAGACATATGCATTATCAGAACATTTGCACTTGTTGTGCATCCCAACTGAATGAGGTACATTGTGATGACTAAATGCTGTTGATTCATACAAATTTAATGTTTTGCTGGAGCAACTTATGTATTCTAGCATTGCACATTAGTGGTTCTAATTAATCTTCATGGTAAATTTCCTGAGTAACATTATCTTCTGCACATTTTTAAGGCAAAAGAGTACAATTGTTAATTTGTACAAATAATTATCCTTACTCCTTGAATGGTATACATAGGAAGGTTTAAGTTTAGAGCAGTGGTCAGAAAATGTATATTTTTAGGATACGTACACATTCCGTTGGCCCGTGATTTTCTGCCACGCTTTCTCTCACTGTTTCATTCCAGTGGCCGTGTTTTTTATTTTTAAATAATGTGTTTCACTTCCCCATACTTCCATAAGAGGCTGCTGCTCACTCTGTGGAAAGTATGCACAATGCTTATTCTCCATTACAGTTTGAATAATTTAAGTGACTTCACACTAATCAATATTTTCTTTAAAGAAAAGAGCAGTGGTGGAATGTAACAAAGTACAAATACTTCCTTACTGTACTTAAGTACGTTTTTAACGTATCTGTACTTTACTTAAGTACAATCAATAGTGCATACTTTTGACTTTTACTTCGTTACATTTTGCAGCAATTATCTATACTTTTTACTCCACTACATTTCTACAACGTTCCGTTACATTTTCGTAAAATTTTCTGATCAGTTTTTCCCCCTGACAAAACGTCTTCCTGACCGTCACACGTTTGCAGTCCGCAGGGAAGCCTTCAGCAGCGGCCATCCAGCTCCTGGTGCCGCTCGCGATATTACGAATCCAACTATGGCCACGCCAAGACCCGCCCTTCAATAGCTTTTATTGACCAGGTGCGTACCACTCCCGGTACTACCGCTGCTCCTGTTACTGCTGCTGCTCCCGATACTCTGCTTGGTCATATGTGAAGCATCCGTTCACATAAGGTTAATATACAACCCTTATATTTATCTTAAAAACACTCCCGGTCGTTCTCAGCTGTGAAGCCAGGTACTTGTTGTCCAAGCCCGTGTGTTCTCGCTAGATAAATGTGTGCAGCATTCACTGTCCCGTGGGAAATAATGCAAAGTCGAGCTTCATGCAGATCACCCTGATAGATAACCAGAATTGTAAGTCAGAATGTAAACTGGGCCACATATGGTAAGCACAATTACATTAACCTAAAATTAACTTAATTAAAATGCCACAGCCCATACTGTTTTTTTTTAATATAGACATTAAGAGAATACATCGTTATGCAATTACTTTTACTTTTAATACTTAAAGTACATTTAAAATCAGGTACTTTTTACTTTTACTTAAGTAGGGTTGTCATTGTTGTACTTCTACTTTACTAAAGTATATATATTTGTACTTTTACTTACGTACTGAGATTCAGTAGTTCCTCCACCACTGGAAAAGAGTGAAATTCTTTCACCTGAAAGTTTTTATTTTATTACATAGCATTTTTTTTATGTAAACAAGAAGGAATGAAAATCAGCAGTTTGCTTCAATAGATCATCTGCATAATCTCTAAATACTAATGAATGGGGGGTTCCCATTGCTTCCACAACAGTAAGTCCGCAGTTTCACTGTAGTAAAGGTAGTGTTTTTCACGTTTTTTATAGCTGTATATGTAACCTCAGACATCTTTCCTGGACACTGAAATAAGATAGATGAAGGTGAAGAAAGTGGAAAAAACAATGATTGGTGGAAAGCTAGGATTTCTGGTGTATTGGTACGATTGTCTTTTTTTCACTGTCTTCGCTGCCAAAACCTCTAACATGTTTGGATGATGAGGTACAAAAGACTACATTAAGTATGTTACCTTTAACTGTGGGGATTTCTGTGTAGAGTCTTTAGTTCTGTGTAATTGACCAATGTGAATCTAAATACAGTAACTAAAAGATGCTAGGGGAGGATAACATTCATTGTACAACTTTCCCCTTTTTGTTATAGACAGTAATTTGAGTGTGATCACACCATCAAAGACATAAACCAGTCCACACACCACTATATCACTTAATTGTTTCTTGTTTATCAGCTCATTGATCAAGACTATTAAATTTGTGTTAACTGCAAATGTGTGTGTGTGTGTGCGTGCGATCTGATGTAAAGGACGCACCCACTGATTAAATAAAGTCTAACACACATACAAACACATGCACATATATACAGGTGCATACATGACCACAGTGGGAAAAAAAAGTTGTTTAATTTAAATTAATTTATCTTTCTTAACTATTCTTTCTGAGGAGTTAAACCAGAAAATGATTATGCAATCCTTTAAAAAACAAACAAAACAAGAGTAAAATCAAGATTTTATTATTTTCTTTTTAGTCCTAGTGCAGTGATGCTGTGCCTTATGGTGATACATGTTTCTAGAAATTCAAGTGTTGGTGCATTAAATCTCACCCCTATCGAATTTTTTTTTTTCACTTTTTCACACACTTAGAATAATACAGCTAGTAGTGCTCTTATGAGAACTTTGCTCATTTACTCAAAGGTGACAAAGCTCAAGAGTGAAAGCCACATATGCAACTACAAATGAGTTGCAACTACACTGAGTTGTCAGTTTATTCTACCATGTCCCCCAGACATTTACTGACAACCTTTTCATTTGTTTTCACCCAAAAATCCGGTCTTGCAATACAATATCCACTTGTAGTGACTGCTGTATTATTAAAGTTTTTTTGGTTATGTTATGGTTGGACAACGTGGTTGAGCACAGAATGCAGGATGCACCGAAATTTACATTTTACAGTTACATTTGATTGTTACAGAACTGAATAAAGAATAATATATTTAATATTGTGTTTTATATATATATATATATATATATATATATATATATATATATTGTAACATTTTGGTGTGTTATTTCGATAAAAGCGTGATCATTTTATTGGTTTGAAGTTTTTCAATTCAGATTCATTAAATCCATGAAATCAATTAAAAAGTATAATATTAATACAAATATACAAAAAAAAAACTATTTTAAAATGGTTAAAAAACAAGTCATTTTCGAAAAGTGCTTTTTTTGCATAAACCTAAGCAGAGATGGAAGTCTGTCAATCAAGATGAACTAAGGAGGTCCGTGGGTGAGATCACCGTGAAAGTGAGCAATCCTAGGAGGGCCAGTGCCTCTTTGGTTTCCGCCCCCAAATGTCAAAAGTCAGTTTCATGCAGGCGAGCAGAAATCAACTTCAAGAGCAGAGTTTACCTGAGAGAGCGTTTATGCCCTCCAGCGCTCACACAGCAGACACTCGTGGGCATGTGGTTGCTGCTCTGTGCGCATGCTGCTGTGTTTTATACCCGCAGGTGCCATTCTTTTCCTCTCCCTATGTTTTGTTTCACGCTGGCAGCTGCCTGTTCACTCTCAATTGTTGAATTGGTGCACGAAGAGTGATAGTTGCAAATTTGCACGAGCAAATTGTTTAATTAAAATAATAAGAAATTATATAATTTGTTCATGGAGCATGTTTTATCGCACTCACAAGAAATGACATAAATCTGACCCCACAATAGGGGACATTTCAAAATGACCTCAGGCTCACTGACTTAAATAAAAACATGAACCGCCAAATAATAAAAAATTAGCTTTACAAAATAGACTAAAAATCTCAAAGACACCACTGAAGTTTAAAGAAATTTGAAAGCAACCTGGATCTTAATCGTCGCCAGGTGGTCTGTTGTGTCTGAAAACATCCAGCAATGCTGACCAGCTTTTGTGTTGTGTTAAAGTGCACTCAGGAAAGAAATATTTAATTCAGAAACACTGCAAAATGCATAGATATCTATGATGAAATGGCTATAAACGATTTAACCAAATAAAAAAAACATTGACTCTATTGTTGAAACTGAAAAGAAACGCCGTTCCTTCCCGACTTTTACTCTTTAAGGCGTTCCAAAGCATTTCCCCCATTTCCACCACTGGTAACGATAGTATATGTAACATGTGTGTTTTGCTGGTGGACTTCCTTCATCTTCAGAGCTGGTGCACTGACCTTGCCTTTGCTCTGCTGCCTCCCCCATGTTTATTTATTTATTGAAATAAACTACTTGATTCAAGGTCTGGTTATAGGGAGCACAAGGCTGAGCATTACCATACTGCCTGGAAGGTTAGTGTTGCTTCACTTAGCGATGAGATCACCCCAGCTGCTCCAACAGCTGAGGCTCAAACTGAGCTTTTACTGATCTGGATTTTTGATAGTGATATTTATTTATAATGAAGCTGTTGCTACTCTACACTGAAAATAATTCATTTGGAAATCAAATATACCTTAAAATGACTTAATTAATTAATAATTACTATGTTACTATTGTGAACTAAGTTAGTACATGTCTCCTTTAAGAAACAGAAAGGAAAAACAAACATGTAATTTGATTTTCATTCAAAACAAAAAGGCCCAACTTTTTTCCCATTATTAAAAAACATTTTTCTTTTTTAAAACAAAGAACAACATTGTAATAATACACAAACTAACTAAAAGTACCAAAACTAAATCTAAATCCATAGGTAATGCAATTAGATATGCAGTACCTCAGTCTGACTAAAAGACAGTTTCTGAGGGTGACATTGGAAACAGAAGATGAAACTAAGGAGAAAGAGAGAATGAACAGGAAGAGAGGTCACTTTGACCATAAAAGCCCAAATTTGACCACGTAGCTATTGTCAGCTGTTCCTGCCCCAAACTTGAAATTATTTTGGAGGACTAAATTGTTTAAAAAAGTTTTAACTTCTACTTTGTTTTAGAAAGGAAAACAAAGTATAGAGTTGCTCTCAGTGTATGTAAAATATTTTTGACTGGCAATATTAGTGTGTGTGTGTGTGTGTGTGTGTCATCTTTCCCTCACTCAACGTTCAGTCTGAACAGTCTTCATCAGTCAGGATAGCCTTCATCTTTGAAGGCCCACCGGTGCCTTGCACTCAAAGTGCGTAGGAACCTATTTATTTTGTAAGGATTATTATTATTCCGCGATGTCACTCGCATTTTTGAAGGGCTGTTTTAATTTTTTGAAATAATAAGCAAAATATTGATATATGGGAAACCTACTTTGTTTAAGGGACCGTTCGGTATTCATGTAATGGACCACCGGAGGAAAATAGGGGAGGGTCATGTCTTTTTATTTTTTATCGATTATTTATAACATTTTTTAGTCTAGGCGGGGTGGTCACCCAACTTTTTTATTCATGAAAAGAGCAAAATTTCAAAGTGGCTTGTTTGGTGCATATTTTCATGTAGCTCTCAGTCTCGGCCCTCTAGCACAAGGGTCTCAAACTCAATTTACCTGGGGGCCGCTCGACGTAGAGTGTGGGTCAGGCTGGGCCGCATCAAGTATTCAACAAAAGTATTCTTTGATTGGTTTCTTAAATAAACCGTGTTGCCTCAATAGACATTTTTTAAGATTGGCGACCCGGTTCTTTCTCTCATCTCCCTGGTATTTTGTATACTCCTCAGCATATCTAGTTGAGTAATGACGTCTGATGTTATATTCCTTGTACACCGCAACTTTCTCTGTGCATATGAGACATGTAGGGGTGCCCCTAAAAAATATTCTGTCTCCCACTTTCACAGAAATTGCCTGTGTTCGTCGCCAACCTCTCTTTTCACGGCACATTTTGAGAGAGACATGACTGGAACTGGGTGATGGCATATATTTTCCGTCACTCCGGAACACGTTTCAACCAAGTGACTAACGTTGATAGCTCCCCAGGTACTTCACGGTTGGCTAGCTTGACAACCGTTGACAACAAATGCCGCAGGAAGCTGTCACGAGACTAGCTATGGTAGCCCGTAAGTGATAAAAAATAAAATAAAAGCGTGGCAAGGGCGACACACGCAACGACTCAGCAAAAAGGTGTGTTTCAGAACAACGTGCGGGCTACACTGAAACTAAACTTTGATGTCAAGTAGGGGGGCCACAAAATATCATCCCGCGGGCCTCAATTGGCCCCCGGGCCATGAGTTTGACTGAGAGAAGCACCTGAATGACGGCACAAGGCCTGCGACTTCTTAAAGTGACAGTACAGGTATTAACACCTTGGTCTGAATACAACATTCAGGCATAGATATAGGCAATAAAACACATCTTAAACATATAGAAAACAATATGGGTGAGGCTATTTGCACCCCTGGTACAATTAGCAGTGTATGCTATTCGTACCCCGCGGGTGCACACAGCAATGTGTTCTATTAATACCCCGTCTGCTACAAATATCAATGTATGCTATTTGCACCCCTGTGCATTTACAGTACCTTGGCATATATTTACACACAGTTATCCATACTACTCATGTATTACACCTTTTTGGAATATTATCGTTGCAGTGTCCAATATTTCGCACACTTCAGAGAGACGCTGATACATACACTTGCGTGGGCTGCGATATTTTTTTTTACAGGGTGGTAGGGAAAGATTCATGAATATTCATTAGGGAACTCATCAATGATTGGCTCGCCCTGACATTCTTACCCTAACCATAACCAATCCTGCTCGTCTTGCCTAAACCTAACCAACCCAACCAGGGCAGGCAACAAGTACTAGCCATTCAGGGATGAGTCCCCTAATGAATATTCATGAGTCTTCCCCTACCACCCTGCAAAATTTTTTTGCGAATCACAGGCCCTGACTTGCGCAATGGCATGCCAATTGTCCAATCCAATAAAAATTTAAAAAAAATTCACCTCACCAGGGACTTGAACTCCAGATTCCCAGACCAAAGCGCAATGTTCTAACCACTCACCTTGCAGTTCTTGTGATCTGTTGAACAACTGTTTACCACTTCAAGCCTCGGTGTCTTCAAGCCTCGGTTGCTAGGTTACCATACTGTATATGTTCACTGAATATAATATATTATAAACTTTAGAGACAAAACTTTCCTAATACGCCAGCTTCTGCTGTCATGGAAGATGAACGTCCGCCATGATTTCGGTGCAGGCAAGCAACGTGTTTTTGTTGTTATGTCACAGGGTGTGAATAGCTCAGCTGTGTGGCCGAGGCTATTCGTACCGGGGGTGCAAATAGACACTCCGAAACAATATTCATAAATTTTTGGTGAAATTTCAACCGTAAAAGTAAAGATATAATTTCAACCCGGTTACACAAAGTTGTTTTTCATGCATTTAATATTTTATTTGCTGTGTGTAGATTCCCCACTTGAAAGAGATTTGATGCATTCACCCAAAAGTTATGAACTGTATGTCACTCAACACACTCATTACACTTCTTTTCCTTTTTCCTCCTTTTATTTTGGCAGATTTTTTTTCCCTACTTGGATGGCGAGCATATGTCCTCTTGATTTGCCTGTGCTCTCGGATCCTCCTTTTCCGTCTCCCTCATCTCATCTTTCTCTGTCTCCCGCTCAGTTTCTTCTTCCAGTCCCGGTCCTGGTCCTTCCGGCCCAACGCATCTCTCCGTTTCTCTCACCTTCGATCCCTCACTCTCTATCTTTCACGCTCCTCTTTCATGACTTTAGCTGTCCCACCTGACAGTTTCCCTGATTTTAGCCAGTTGTGCATATTTGCGTAAATGAACTATTTCAGCTAGTCGGCTAGCTAGTAGGCTGGCAGGAGCTGAAGTGTATTTTGGGTACATTTATTCATTCATTAAATATGTTTGTAATTTAAAATGTATAAAGCAATTTTAGATTTTTATTTCATGAAAAATCCCACTAAAAAGATGTTAAGGTGAAAAACCTTTGAAACACAAAGAGAAAAAAAAATAATATACACCTTACATACCAAATATAAATAACGGAAAATTACATGTATCTGTAGCATTCCAAATCAAAATAACCATTTTACTTACGTAAAAAAATAACGATAATGCCCACTGCTGTAACAGTTCTTAACTTGATACCTTATGAACTTTAACAATTTTTTTTACAATCATATTTTCATATCAAATATATTTTTTTGTCATATTTAACTACATTTTAAAATCCAGTTTTAACATTTTTATCATAAATTTCTACCCATATTTAAAAGCATTTAAAAAATAATTTACACATTTTTAAAGTGCAATTATTTAAACTAACACCATATAGAGTATTAAAAGCATTATAAATGAGCTTACATTATCCCTTTATCTCACCATGTTTGCTACCAAAGAGAGGCAGGATGCACTTTTAAACAGTTAAACCTGTTTAACCCTGTGGTCCTGGTTAACGAATACCATCAATATTTCAAAATATTTACAGCAAACACATGACGTAGTCAAGTCTGCTCGACATTAAAGTGTTAAGCAGAGTCTCTGTAATGCCACCGACCATGTGGCTAAAGCTAAGCTAATGAGAACTGAGTCTCAGTTCATATTTAGAGCTCAGTTTCCTACTGGCTGCCAGTCGGGTGCTGTAGATGATCAGTACTGCATGCCTTTGCTGGGGATTGCAGCAATCAGTCTCTTTTGCCACGCTGTGTGAACTTGAGCCGCTTGTTCAATTTCGTTATTCTCCCTCTCCAATGCTGTGTCTCCTTTTTCAAGCCCTGGGCAGCAACTCGGCAGGGCACAGATTGGTTCCGCCCACTTTACTTCTTGACCGCTTGTAAACAGGTCCTTTCAACTTAAAATTATTCTTCAAATTCCAGTTTGACTTGACAATATTTAATATGGATTAATGTACTGTGCCTTGTCAGCTATAGCATCTTCAGTTTTCTCAATTGACAGACGACCATGATGGCACCAAAATGTGTAAACCAATAGGTCCTGTCTCATGTTGGGCTACTTTAAATGTAGGATTTAGAGTCAGTTAATAGCAAAATAGTTTTTTTGGTCAAACATCTAATATAGAGAAAAAGTGACAAGATCTGAAGAAAACCTAACCTTTATGGTGTCAGAGGGATACCGAGCTGACTGGTCATGTGTGATAAGAGGCCCATAAATTAGCTGTACAGGTCTTATCCCGTTTGCTTATATTGCTATCTCTACTGTAGGGGACTTGTCCTCACAGAGGCTGCTGGATTGCTTCCCATGTTTTAAGGCCAGGTCTGATCTTATTTAAATAACTTACTTAACCCTTATATAGTGTTCGGGTCTGTGGGACCCATTTTCAATGTTTGCTAAAAGAAAAAATATGCTATTTATTATTTCTTCTAACTCAAACTCATTGGCCTTGGTTCATTTTCTGTGAAGAACATAAAACATATAACTTATTTTCAATGACTGCACACGGTACACCCCCCCCCCACATAACTATTACATATGAAGTGTTCGGTTCTACTGGACCCGAGTGTAATTATTACAGTGTAATAATTGTAGGCGCTATGAAACTTAACTGTGTCCTCCACCTAACTGGGCCTGCTGTGTCTGTGTGTATGTCTATGTGTCTGTGCGTTTCTGTGTGTGTCTGTGTGTCTGTCTGAGGGTAGGTGTCTGTGTCCGGGAATGTTGTCTTTCTGCACCTGCTATTCCCACACAAAGTTACAAAATTGTTACATTTGAAGCACTTTCACCTGTTCTAATTAAGTTCTAAGAAATAAGCACCAATAATGATCAAAAATCTCTATTGTTTACCTTTTTCATTATTGAATTTCCTTGTTTTCTCACAAAAAACGAAAATGATCTAATGATCATAAATGTGATCTCACGGGGGAAAATGGAAAATATGAACCATAAATGATGTATATATCACTGGTAATTTAGCTAAAGTAAACATTTGTTAAGTATTTTTACATAAATTGTTATGCCTGTATTGATTTAAAAGCCTAATAATGTGGCGGGTCCAACAGACCCGGGAACATTAGTTGTGTAACAAAAATATGAACAACATACAATGGTTAAATAATATATGACTGCTACACATTAACCACCAACATCAATTTGCTGGAAGGCGTGGCCACTAGCACCAAGTCTCAATCTACAGTAATTAGCGAATTAAAATGACTCATGGAGTCAATCCAGACCATTAAGAGCTAGATTAGAATAGAACCAATAGGCACCAAATGCATGGTTAGACTCAGGAGACAGGGCTCTGGCAGGTAATTAATACGATGGTAGGTAATTACTGCAATGGTCTGCATCACAAGCAGATAAACAAATGTATGGCATAGGCCTTGATTATGGTGTAATGTTTGTGCCTAGCTTATGACAGAGCAAATTGTATATTTTGAGCACAGAGACATATATTTTTCAACACAAATACATTACATTTTGAAGAGAAATTATACACAAGCAATACATAATGTTGTTTGAGCAAACAAAAATCTTTCCATGCTTAATAAATGTATTTGCATGTTTGCTATTATCCATATTAACGTGCAATAATACTATTTGCCCTCTGCTCTGCACATAGGCAGATGCTGTTGTGCTCCGGTCATGTCTCCCTCCTCTCAACCTCTACACTCAACTCTGACACAAACTTGCTCAACTTGTCAGCATTACAATTGTGCCACAAAATCAACCATTCTGAGAATTAAAGAAGATAAATTCTGATTAGTTGTTCGTCTCCAATTAGATCACTAGTAGCTGGAAACAAATCTTAATATTTGTGCATATTATAACGCCGTTGTTTTGTTTTACTTATATCTCTTGTGCGACTAACGTTAGTTTGACTCATCCTTCACAAGCAATCTAACGTTAGCACAGAGGTGGATATACATACCTACTGTCAGTCTTCCTCTTTAATACCATTCAAATTTAATTCATTATTTTTTTTAATATTCAAATAATATTAAAATATCTAATGCTCATATTCAGCCTGTTATAAATATGTTCTACACTACTCAGGCTTATACATTGTCAATGCCACTATAAGCATGTGGTTGTTGTTACACGTTCTGTCCAGTAGAGGGACTTCTAACACCATCCTAGCCTTGAAGGGGACCTACGTCATGGCGCGTTGCATTTCTGGCACGCCACTCTCTGTTGACATTATTTTCCACCACGAGCACACAGCGACAAACACAAATCAACAAAACTCCAGAGAACTCCAGAAAAAAACGGAAAACAAGCCATATTTTAGGAAATAAATGTGTCCATGATTCTACTGAGAGACTTCCAGCTGACAGCGGGGTGTGTGAGCATCACTGACTGGCCGGCGAGCAAGCAATCCCGGCCGCCACCAGCTGGCTGTCACGTCAGACTGGAGCTTCTTGAGACAACATAAATGGCCATACATTTTTGTAAAACTACCCCTATTCAAACTCTACACAGTTAATTTCTCGCATAAAAAAGTCTCAGAAGTGAATTTAGTGGTGAAATAGCAGACGGAAATTTTAAAAAGTTTCCAGTTGTTTGCTGCTGCTGCTATGGCAAACTCCCGATCTAGATTATATAATCAATTGCTTTTTTTTTGTTGCAATTTTCGTCTTCTATTTCACCACTAAATTCACTTCTGAGACTTTTTTATGCGAGCAATTAACTATGTAGAGTTTGAATATGGGCAGTTTTACAAATATTTATGGCCAATTGCACATTTTCTCCGATGTTGTCAGAAGCTCCAGTCTGACGGGACAGCCACCTGGCGGCGGCCGGGATCACCTCCCTGCCGGCCGGCCAGTGATGCTCACACACCCCGCTGTTAGCTGGAAGTCTCTTAATAGAATCACGGACAAGTTTATTTCCTGAAATATGGCTTGTTTTATGCTTGAACACATTGTCATCAATATTAACAAGGTTTAAAATGACCCATTTTTCAAATTTGGATACTTTTCAAAATCGGAACTCAAATGAACGAAAAAGTACATGGGCTGTAAAAAAGGCGGTCTATCAGGCGTGATTGTGAGTGTATGTCAGAGAATAGCGTGGACACGCGCCTAACACCGCGCGTGACACCCGGAGAAAAAAGTAAGAGAAAGAAAAAGGAGACGGTCGCAGTTCAGAGGATGACTACCCGGTTGAGATTGTGTGTGTGCGCGTCCTCGAGATCTAACCACACACAAACACACAGCCATAGCAGAGCTACCCACGCCCAGCTTTGTACTGTTGCTTAATTAAATAAAACATCAAAAGAGAGAAGTTGTCTCTGTCCGTGTTTTAAACAGACACACATGGGGCGAAGTTGGAAACCAGAATCTGCTTTAAATACAGTCCTAATCTAGTACTCACTAACACGGGCCCAATTACAGTAACTACATGAAAACTTAACTGTTGCATGAAATGTCGTTTGAGTTTAGCCTACAGCATCAGTTTCTATCATCTAATGTAAAACAAGAGGCCAAGCCAGCCTGGTAGTGAAGCTGCAGCCAGATGCTCCTCAACAGTGCTTCCCAGCAGTCAGCTCCCCCTGCTGTCCATAAGGTGCCTCTGCACTTTCGTTTCAGACCCTCCCATCAGCCTTTGGGCCACGCCTCCACTTTTGACATATGTCAGTGGAAAAGCCAAATGTTAAATCAAAATGGGAAAAGCCAAATGTTAAATCGAAAAGTCAAATGTTAAATCAAAATGGGAAAAGCCAAATGTTAAATTGAAAAGCCAAATTTTAAATCGAAAAGCCTAATGTTAAATCGAAATGGAATATTCAAAAGATAAATCATTTTACATTTCAACTTTGCTTTTTCAGTTTCCTATTTCTTTTTTAAATGCAATTATGGCATGATTTTTCCTAGTAGCGTAGTCAAATAATAATATTTAAAATTTGATCTTGCTTCATTTTCTCTTTGGACTTTCAATTTGGATTATGAATAAATATATCCTCCATACTGGTGGAGTTTGACTGTCAGATGAGACCATTCTACATTCCACGCAAATTTACGGCTGTGTTTATACTGTGTTTACAGCCTACCAAGCGCTAGTACTAGTATGTGTTAGCTGAACTTTACGGAGCATATAATGTGTTTCGTATGTCGTTTTTATATAATGTCGTTTTTATATAATTGAATTGTGTAACCACTTGAGCGTTGTTTCGTGTATATGGTTGAAATGACAATGAAACACAGTTGAATTTAGTTGACTCTCACTGTCTGTCTGCTATATACTGTCTATGTCTGTCTGTCTGTAAACGGTAGGCGTGGCTTGGGAGTGGACTCAGAGCAGCGAAGCAAGTGCATTCTGGGATTTAGTGTCTTTCATCCACATGAGCCATAAACACATTTTCTGGCTTTTCTCGGCCTAGAAGGCACCAATTTATTTTTTTTTCTTCACATTTATGATACATAAGTGACCCAATTTAAAGATATATTCAGCTTTCCAGCGGTGAAATATCCCTTTAACTTTAGCTGTCTCCATCACCAACATAAGCATTTTGGCTCGGTGGATGACAATTTTAAAGACATGTTAAAACTATTTCTCATCCTTCTTCTGATTTCCAGCCGCAGCCTTTAACTCCCCCCTGTACTAACGTTACTTGGTATGTAACGTTAGCTCAAAATGCCGTGTGTTTCTCACTCCCGTAACCTTTTGTTCATCAGACGTGACATGAGAAGAGGGAGATTAGCTAATGTTAGCCAACCTATTTATAAAATAAATCACATTCGAATAGTAATTTCAGCATTCAAATTCGTTCCAACAGCTCTAGTACATACGGTCTATGCAGCCAACATGTTATCTGAAGAGTCCTTTGCACGAGTGGAGATAAGGCTGGCAATGCGAGACTGAACAGCAATACCTAAATGTCACACGACAACCACATGCAAGTAGTTTTTAATACTTTGGTTACATAGTTACCATGTTTTGTTAACCTTTAGTCTGTTGATATATTAGCTTGCGAAGTAGCTATCTGTTGCTAACGCTAATGTTAGCTAATTTATCTCAAAAAGCACGTTAGCTAACTAACGTTACTACCAAAATATGGTTTCCCTGGAGACCAGAGAGTTGTTGTAAGACTTGTGAAGTGTTGTAACTTTAATGTGTTTTCACTGTGCAAAGTAACATTAGTATATCCTTATTTATTTTTAAATGTATTTAAAATGAAACCATATCTTGGCAGTAGTTAGCTACTGCTTTTTGACATAACTCAGCTAACATTAGCATTAGCAACGGATAGCTAGTTCGCAAGCTAATCCTATATAGACTAACATAATAAAGGTTAATAAAACATGATAACTATGTAACCAGTATTACAAACTACTTACATGTAGCTGTATTGTGACATTTTAGGTGTGTTAGGATGACATGTTGGCTGCATAGACTTTATCCATGCTGGGCTATCGTTAGATTGCCTGTGAACAATGAGTCAAACTAACGATGGAGATATGTTATTGTAATTCACAAAAGGAGATATGTTATTGTAATTCACAAAACACAATGGTATTATGATACACACAACTATTAAGGCATTTCTGTAATATATCTGTAGGTCAATAACATAAAATACTTTAGATCAGTGCTTTCCAACCTTTCTGGTCTGAGGCTTCCCCACAGCCTTGTCAGATGAACTTGCATACCCTTATATCAATTCCCAATGTGTTCCAAATGTATAAAACTATTTGTTATATTAAAGTGGATATTCTTACTTTTTCATACAATTGAACTGTAAACATTTAGGTTGGTTTGGTCAGAAATTCTACTACTAGGCCTATTACTTGGCGATCTGTTTAAACATCTGTGTTGAGCTGTTTCAGCTGATATATGGTATTGTTTTAATTCAATCATAATTTCAATTATTATTTTGATTAGTTAAGCTGCTCCACATTTTTCTCAATTAACCCCTGGCAACATCAGAAGTACCCCTGGCTGGGAAATCACTATGGGTGTTGTGTTAAAGACTGTTGCCCCATAGATTTGTGTTTCCTGCTTCCTGCTACTAGCGATCTAATTGGAGACAAACAGCCAATCAGAATTCACCTTCTTTAATTCTCCGATTGTTTAATTTTGTGGCACAGTTGTGCTGCTGGCAAGTTGAGCAAGTTTGTGTCAGAGTTGAGTGCAGAGGTTGAGAGGAGGGAGACATGACCGGAGCACAACATCATTTTTGAGAGGGCAGATGAGTATTATTGCATGTTAATATGGAAAATAGCAAACATGCAAATACATTTATTAAGCATGGAAAAGATTTTTGTTTGCTCAAAAAAAATATTTTTTTGCTTGTGTATAATTTATTTACAAAATGTAATGCATGTGCTTGCAAAATATATATCTCTGTCCTCAAAATATACAATTGTTAGCTCAGGAAGGAGGCACAAATGCTAAACACTGCATAGACCTAGTCCCATACACATACATGCACACTCAAACACACCACACACACACACACACACACACACACACACATTATTTTATTACCACGACAGAGCAAACACAGCACTGAATAGCATTAAGTGCAAATGGATATTTTAATAATATTCTTGTCGGGTGAAGACGGGTTTGTTAATTTGGAGCCTTAACTGCTTGATCTTTTTAGTGTTTTATTTTTTATTTTAGAGTATGAGAGAACAGTGCAGGTCATCATGTTCTAATTATTTCCTTCCCCTTCTTTTCTCTTCATCCCCTGCCCTCCTCCCTCCCTGTCTTTCACAGCAATTTGGCAAGATTTTAGACGTGGAGATTATTTTTAATGAGCGAGGCTCCAAGGTAAGTGCACTGTAACCACACATTCATGCACACTCTCTCACACACATTATGTTCCAGCTGACTGTGTTTGTCCCCTGCCCTCATCTTGCAGTTCTCCACTCCTCTCACTGTCTTCACTCTTTCCTTCTGTCTAAAAGTAATTACGAACCTGAATCAATGACACTTGCCTGCAGGCAGCTTTCACACCTTAGCAGTCTGCAAAGCATTGTGACGTACAATGAATCGCTGCCAAGAAGAAGTAATACATTGTATGCGGATATACTCCCAGTACACACTTTTGCTGTTGAAACAAATTTCGGAAGTCAAATATAATTCCAAAAGTAAAGAAATCAATAATAATTGAATGCTGAAATGACTATTCAAATGTGTATTTTTCATAAATGTGTTGGCTAACGTTAGCAATCTTATAGCATATTACGGCATGGAGCTACGGGAGACACTGAGTAGTCGAGAGGGAGTGACAGGCTGGGAAAGGATGGGAAATACTGTTTTAAAATTAAAAAAAAAATTGACATCCACTGAGTCAAAACATATTGCCCAGAGAGAATTGCATCATGGAAATGTGTGTTATGATCACAGACTGTATAAAAGAAGTGGATGAATGTGGCTTCCTGGTCTAAAAAGTACCTTAAACCTGCATTCTTTCTAATGCGTAGCAAAATAAAGTAAAAACTATAAAGCCAGGTATACTTTAGGGCTACTTTGTGATTGACAGGTTGCCGTGGTAGCAAGAAGAATTAGGGCTAGTGATGCTAACCATGGCATTTTGGATGTCTGTGTTTTCGTCTTAAACTTTGACAATTCCACAGTGTTTTACTTCATCAAAGTTAGTTGTAACATTTGACAAAAAATGTCTTGTGTAGCGTTCGGTTGCACCTTGCTAGCTAGCTAGCACAAGCTAGGAAGGCCCGGTAAGAGCGACAAGGAAGAAGTCAAGGGACGTAATTACTGTCCTACAGTAAACATTCCCAAACAAGCAATGCACATCTAATAACATAAAACCTTTGGTAACAAGTGTAACATGAGCCTCATTACCCTAACAGTGTTACCGCTGCTTATATGCTTCTGTAAATTTGACAGCTGTAATCAATCCAAACTTGCCTTGCCATCTCTCCCCTTTTAGTGAGTGGGTTAAAGATTGGGTTGAATAGTTGAATAAAAACCACCTCCTCCATGTGTGGCCATGATGTTGGGGCAACATCTTTTGTTTTGTTAATGACCTTCCTGCTGCTAATGTCTGGTTAGAGCAGGAAGCTAAAAACTTGAAGACCTCTCCCAAAAACTCAAGACAAGATAAATCACAGAAACATTAACCTTACTGAATGTTTTTCACACAACACACAAAATGAATAAAACCTAAAAGGCATGAAACATTGTAATCACTTTTAGCATTTTTATTTTGGCAAGTAAACTAAATGGTAAACATTTTGCGTAATGAAAGAACAACAATAAGTCCCCTCAGCATTTATATTTGTCTCTTTGACATTTTTCCCGTGTGCACTACGTCATTCAGTTCAACAGTCAACACATAACTTGCCATCTGATTGCACAGCCCGTCCTCAGCCAGAAAAAAACCATAAATGTGCAAGCAACTCAGAGCGACTGACAATTACGTTTCCTGTTAGGCGGCGAACTCTCCTTGCTGTAGTAAGTAACGCGAGAGCAAACGTAAAAGTGAGTTTGGGAGCCCTTACTGTATGCCACCGTGCGGCAGTAAAACGCAATTTCACTCATCAAAACTAGCAGGGTGTAATAAATAATTACATTTTTCTGTACTTTTAAGTTATTTATTACAATTTACATAATTTTTGTATTATTCCCCGGAGGAATTAATGGTACAAAGTACCCTTTGTTTTTATATTTTCTTTGAATAAAAACATTTAAAATGATAAATGACTTCCCATTTATGTTATTACAACTATCAAAATATTACATTTCTCATCTCTGTACATGCTGCACAAAATAATTAAAACCAATGTGAAACATGTTTTTTCATGTTAACAATAAAAAATATCATATAGTAATCAAAACTTTCTCCAGTTTCCAGTGTTGGCAGACAGGTTTGGCTCTGCAAATGGCAGCATCATCAGCTGTGGCACCCTATTCTGGCAGGGATCATCCTTGAGAGAGAATATAGAAAGACACCCACATTGAACAACCGTACCATTTCTTTGGCATTTTTACACAGAGAAAAACCTTCATCATGGTGTTGATGTTGAATGATTCTATAAAATAATAATAATAACAAGAAAGATGCCGACCCTGCATCAGCACATTCGTGAAAAGCCAATATGTAAATGACACAGGTTTTTGTTGGAGTGTCAAAATGGAAAAATACCCCACAAAGTACAAGTTATACAGGCAATGATAGACTAAATATGGTGAGTTAGGTTGCATAATCATATATTTTCCCATCACCCTTAACTGCGTTATTTTGATTTGATGACATACTCATGCTGGACAACAGAAAGTAACAAGAAATTAGTGTAATTTGTATGTAGTGATTACTGGTTATTTAACTGCAAAATGTATTAACAAATTTGTATTTGGGGTTTTAAGGTTCTTAGGATACCCAGCATGATCATTAAAAGGTAACACAGAGAAGGACGTATAGTTAACAAGATAGCAGTCTGCTCCATTGTCTTTTAGGAAACCAACTACTGTTTCCTTACATAAGACTCTTTCACCTTTAATAGCTCTTGTTTATATTCATTGCATCAGTTGCATCCCATTCCCTAGAACAGAATAAAGAAAAGAAAGCAGACAATTTGCATTAGAGTGAAGAGCAGTGAACATATCTAAATGTGGTAACTAAATGTCAGAAGGATGAATTTTGCTCCTACTACGCACTTTTAAATACATTATGATCTGCTCGCCCTCTTAAGGGCATACCTATGTGTTATTTATGCCAGGGAATCCTGTATATGCATAAGAGATCACATTGCCGGGTGCTTTTGCACATATTATCTGGCAAAGCAATTACAGGATGATGACTGGCTCAGGATACATAAGCTAAAAGGGCTGGCTGCTTGTCCAACAAGCCAGGCATATCACATGGAGTTCATTCTCTGCCTTCTCACCATAACTCAACAATGACAAAGTAGGCCAGGAGTATTGAGAGCAGGGATTCGCTGTCTATATAAGTCAAAGGGAAGTTAGGGTGAGACTGGTGCTGTGCAAGGGGGTAAGCTTCTCCTCACAACCCAAACCTCCTATGGCGCCATTTTGATGCTAATAAGCACTCACCCCCTGTTAGCATCCCATTGACTGCCATTCATTTTGACGTCGAATAACTTTACATCTTAAGCGTTTAAAGACTCTATTTGTCCATTTTTTATTCCCAAAGAAACAAGACAAAGTATAAAAGGCTCCATTACCTTGTACCTCACGTTATGGCTCCCTAGCAGATGTTTTTGTAAAAATAGGCTAACGATTGTGTCATAACCATGGGACTTACTGTCGCACAGTAGAGAAATTACCGTATAGTACAGGAGAAGCCTAGTCAATGGGAGAAGCTCACAGGCAGTTTGTACTTACATTAGCTGTTTAAGTTTAATTACTGATGTTAACTAGCAATTTGGTTATCAATAATTAGCCTATGTCCATGTTGTCTCCTTACATATACCTACGCTCTCCGTCTATGCAAGATTGGGAATGATTGAGATTTCTCTTGGCACAGCTACCAGAAGGCTTACAACTTTCAGACAGGTTGCACATGTCACATTTACGTCGTCTCTCTCAGTTGGAGGCTGCTCAGTAACGCTCGGCGCTCACCGGAAAAGTGCTTCTAATGGCCTTCACTAGTCTCCGTCCAGAGCAACGGGATCTGTTGGTCCATTATATATACAGTGAGGAAAATAAGTATTTGAACACCCTGCTATTTTGCAGGTTCTCCCACTTGGAAATCATGGAGGGGTCTGAAATTGTTATCGTAGGTGCATGTCCACTGTGAGAGACATAATCTAAAAACAAAAATCCATAAATCACAATGTATGATTTTTTAACTATTTATTTGTATGATACAGCTGTAAATAAGTATTTGAACACCTGTCTATCAGCTAGAATTCTGACCCTCAAAGACCTGTTAGTCTGCCTTTAAAATGTCCACCTCCACTCCATTTATTATCCTAAATTAGATGCACCTGTTTGAGGTCGTTAGCTGCATAAAGACACCTGTCCACCCCATACAATCAGTAAGAATCCAACTACTAACATGGCCAAGACCAAAGAGATGTCCAAAGACACTAGAGACAAAATTGTACACCTCCACAAGGCTGGAAAGGGCTACGGGGAAATTGCCAAGCAGCTTGGTGAAAAAAGGTCCACTGTTGGAGCAATCATTAGAAAATGGAAGAAGCTAAACATGACTGTCAATCTCCCTCGGACTGGGGCTCCATGCAAGATCTCACCTCGTGGGGTCTCAATGATCCTAAGAAAGGTGAGAATCAGCCCAGGACTACACGGGAGGAGCTGGTCAATGACCTGAAAAGAGCTGGGACAACCGTTTCCAAGGTTACTGTTGGTAATACACTAAGACGTCATGGTTTGAAATCATGCATGGCACGGAAGGTTCCCCTGCTTAAACCAGCACATGTCAAGGCCCGTCTTAAGTTTGCCAATGACCATTTGGATGATCCAGAGGAGTCATGGGAGAAAGTCATGTGGTCAGATGAGACCAAAATAGAACTTTTTGGTCATAATTCCACTAACCGTGTTTGGAGGAAGAAGAATGATGAGTACCATCCCAAGAACACCATTCCTACTGTGAAGCATGGGGGTGGTAGCATCATGCTTTGGGGGGGGGGGGGGGGTTTCTGCACATGGGACAGGGCGACTGCACTGTATTAAGGAGAGGATGACCAGGGCCATGTATTGCGAGATTTTGGGGCACAACCTCCTTCCCTCAATTAGAGCATTGAAGATGGGTCGAGGCTGGGTCTTCCAACATAACAATGACCCGAGGCACACAGCCAGGATAAACAAGCAGTGGCTCTGTAAGAAGCATATCAAGGTTCTGGCGTGGCCTAGCCAGTCTCCAGACCTAAACCCAATAGAGAATCTTTGGAGGGAGCTCAAACTCCGTGTTTCTCAGCGACAGCCCAGAAACCTGACTGATCTAGAGAAGATCTGTGTGGAGGAGTGGGCCAAACTCCCTCCTGCAGTGTGTGCAAACCTGGTGAAAAACTACAGGAAACGTTTGACCTCTGTAATTGCAAACAAAGGCTACTGTACCAAATATTAACATTGATTTTCTCAGGTGTTCAAATACTTATTTGCAGCTGTATCATACAAATAAATAGTTAAAAAATCATACATTGTGATTTCTGGATTTTTTTTTTTAGATTATTTCTCTCACAGTGGACATGCACCTACGATGACAATTTCAGACCCCTCCATGATTTCCAAGTGGGAGAACCTGCAAAATAGCAGGGTGTTCAAATACTTATTTTCCTCACTGTATGTCTATGGTGCTGTGTCTCAATTTGCTTACAACGTACTTACACTTGATATTTTGTAGTGTGTTCACACCAACAAAGTATAGCAAAATGCAGTGCGGGCGAGGAAGCTGCAGTCATTGCAATTGAAACGGTGAAATCAAACTATAACAATGTGAGTTATACTACTGTTTTTTTTTCAATAAGTCCCACTATACTGTTGTCGGATAGTGTGAAAACAAACCGGTATATATTTTGGCAGACCACAATAGGTGGCAGTAATGCTCCCGGTGCCAATTTACCATTAAAAAGAAGAAGAAGAGTAATTTCTGGTCAGTGCATAACGGCCGTGCATGATTTCAGACAACACTACCCTGTTGAAATGCACGCACTACACAAGTGGGTACTAAGTGTAGTATATGCAAGTGTTCTCACAGAAGTACCTGAATTGACATACACCATAGGTGAAAACAATTAGACCAGGTTATGTATTTAATGAAATTGACAAAGCATTACACCAGAACACTGGTAACTAGTTCTTCAAAGTGTTCCAATGGGCCTCAGGGGGTTTGGAACAAGGAGCCTATGTGCAGAAAATCTCATAGTAATTTCAGTCACCAGAATCAGTTACAACGAGGGCTCACCCAGGGTTGTACCAGGGTTGACTCTGTGTTTGCTCCGGAGCAAGTTATGTTGTGTTATCAGTGTTAGCTTCTTGAGCAGTATGCTGCCAGTGCACACTGTGCAGTGAAGTTGTGGCTTGCAGTGCCACAGACTAATTTCATTTTACTTTTGTGTACATATATCCGTAAACAGAGACTGATTAAAGAACTAAAGCATTGTACTTGTTATACTTAAAACATTAGAAAGTAAGCCAAAAGTTGTACACAAATATGATAATGTATATACATATATATATATATATATATAGTGTTATAAGTTTTAGTCTGTCTCAGCCGTGTCGGCCAAGTCAACTGGGGGTGGGTCCTCTGATCTAAACACCTCTGCAGCGGGCTCTGCGTCTACTAGGCCTGCACGATTCAGGGAAAAATATGAATCACAATTTTTTAGCTTAGAATTAATGACACAATTCTCTGCCACAATTTTTTTGTCATGAAGTGTAATGTTTATTGCACACATGAACCATGACAAAACAAAACAAATTGGCAGTACCAAACATTTTATTTTGGCACATTGCGTATCACCACAAGCCTGTAAACATAGAGGCTTCAATGAATAAAGAAAATAAAGTACATACGCCAGTATAAGTACTGTAGGCTACCAAAAAATAGTGACATATAACACGTTGAACTAAATATGGCCCTGATACAGGCTATATCTGAACTCCTTGAACATGTCTCTACATAATTAAAACATGTCAAACAACATGCTGCAGCTACAGCTTCAGTCTCTAGAGAAATGGAATTTGTCAATTGCCAATTTAAGTACAGTATCAAAAACAGAATGATTTCTTAGTACACTCTTTAACTGCTTACCTTTTATAGAATGAACATGGCCATTCAAGTAGGTTACCAAAAATAGAAGTTTAATGCACTGTGCTGAATATGGCCCTGAACATGGCTGTAAATAGGCTAATTGAAACATCTTTCGGACCTCTTGCCTAGTACGGCTTCATTATATTGAAACGGTGACGTTTGAGGTGCTGGTAAATATGCGTGGTGTTACCTTGCGTCTTGCTTGAATCCAAAATACTTCCACACCACCGAATGCCAGCCTTTTTTCAGAACGAGTTCGGTTTGAGACTGAGCGGTTGGTTGATTCTCGTCACTAGTACCTGGGTTTTCATCAATATCCATTTGGTTTATTTCCGAACTACCGCACTCGCTCAATGAGTGAAACACATGACTAAAAGGCGCTTTGTCATTGGCTGAGTCTGAAGCCCAGAACTTTGTGAGAGCTGTCCTACTAAAATAAAGGGTGAAAATGCCCAAAACAAATTACATTTTGGTATTTATTTATTTTTAAATCAAAGTCATTTAAAAATTATATTGTGAATAGGGTGAATTGAGATCGCAATTTTATAACGATTTATTGTGCAGGCCTAGTGGCTACTACATCATGGTTCGCAGTGGGGGTCTGGAACAGCTTTAGCTTGAGACCGGGTGACCAGGTGAGAAAATGTTGACACACCTGTTAAGTTGTGTCAACATTTTCTACAAGTACAATTTTTAACTTAAACTTGTATTTCTCAGAATACAGGTGTGAGAAAATTCTCTACAGGTGCAGATTTTTTTTACAAGCTCCCATGTGTTTTTTTTTCTTTTTTGTGACTTCAAATTCAGACCACATGTGTGAATATTTTTAGCAAGTGCAAATGTTAACATACAAGTTCAGATTTTTTGTTCTGCAAGTTCTCACATAGTATTCTACAAGCTCTTACATTTTGCACCATATTCACCTTCATACAAAAGTTCAGTTTCAAGAAGATCGATAGTACCTGCTACCATGACCAACTGAGCTGACACTGTATCTCTAAGGACTGTAACTGGTGCCTCAGTTACCCCTTCTTCAACTGCAACCATGCCATCAGACAGGAAACCATCACATTTCCAAGTAAGCTTCAATAATAGCTTTTACTTTCTTGTGAACAGGGTTCAAACCAAAAAAAGTACAACGTACAGAACAACCACCCTCTCCTGAGATGTTTTTTTTCCCCTGGAGAGCAGGACAGCGGGACATGATGTGACCAGGTTTTGGACAATAATTGCAAATTATGTCTACTGAGGAAGAAGACTTAGTTTGTTGGCCATTAGTTTGAGGTTTCACAGACAACCACCTACCACCATTTTTATCACCAGGGCGTTTTTCAAACTTTCCTGTCTTTTTAACCTGACCACTGGGTTTGTCCCACCAAGAATCCTGAATAGAGTTATGAATGAGGACTCATTAGAGCTGTATACACAGTTTGAACAGCCAAGTCATTCAAATAGGTCTGCATAACCTTAGACAGGCTCTGCTTAAACTGTTCGAGAACCATCAGCTCACGCGGATCCTTGAAGGCGTAACTTCACTTGCTCTTAGACATTGATCAAAAGCAACCTCTTGTTGACGTGCAAAGTCTACGTGGGTTTGACCGGGTTGTAATTTTTCGGTCTTAGCTTGTAAGCTTTTAATACTGCCTATCATAATCGGCAATCTCACCGGGGTCTAAAGCGACATAAGCTGCCTGAGCTTTGCCTGTTAGGGACCCTGGAATCATAATTACCCATTCCTCTTTAGGCCATCCTCGCTGCATTGCAACTTTTGCAAACATCTAAAAAAAATAGTTCAACTTACTCTGGGTCAAACCTTGGCACCAGATGGAAACACTTATGGATATCAAAAATGTTTTGTTGTTCCTGATGCCTCTTATCTAAAGCGAGCTTAGCTTTCTCCAAGTCAAGCTTTATCTTTTCATGCTCCCCTCTCTCATGTTCTCTCAAAGATGATGTGCTTATGAGGAAGTGGAGACCTCCTACACGACCCACTACTGACGAGTGAAGGGTGTATGAACAGATAGTTGTGCCTCAGGGTTTTCGAGAAGAGGTGTTACGTTTAGCCCATGAGACCCCATTAGCTGGCCACTTAGGCATAAGGAAGACTCAGGCTAAGATTATTAGACATTTCTATTGGCCTAAACTCCATTGAAATGTGGTAACTTTTTGTCGCTCTTCTCACTCCTGTCAGTTGGTAGGAGAACCTAATCAGAAGGTCCCTGTAGCTCCTCTGATTCCTGTACCTACTACGGAGGAGCCTTTTTCGAAAGTGGTCATAGACTGTGTTGGCCCTTTACCTAAAAGGCGGAAAGATAATGAGTATGAGGCTGTACCTCTGGGAAACATTAATGCCAGGACCACCTTAGATGCATTGGTTGGTTTCTTTTCTCGGTTTGGATTACCAAAGCAGGTGCAGCATGATGGGGGCAAATTTTTTTGTCTGGGGTTTTACAGGTAGGAGTTTGGCATTCCTCAAGTGGTGTCTCCATCATTTCATCCAGGGAGTCCCAGGGAGTACTTGAACAGGCTCATCAGATGTTAAAACCTATGATAAAAACATATTGTGCCCAGTTTCTTGGGTACTATGATCTTGCCATTTCCATGAGAGACTGTAAATCCACCGTTTTCACTCGTTTTGAACTTGTATTTGGGCATGAGGTTAGGTTAAGTTGTTTAAGGACCAGCTGCTACAGTATGAGCCAGTACCACCCAGTCAAACCATTTTGCAGTATTTTTCTGAGTTAAAAGATCACTTTTGGTCTACACGTCAGATTGCCAGAGAAAACCTCCACCAAGCCCAGAACCGAATGAAAGGTCAGTATGATCAGATGGCTCTTGACCACCATTTTTCAGTTGGAGCCTAGGTCCTTGCTTTAATGCCACAGCATGCGTCTGGTCTGAATGTGTCATTTTGTGGTCCCTACACAGTTTTGAAGAAGGTAGGGGACACAAACTATGTGATCAGCACCCCTGAGGGTAGAATATGAACATTTCATTTTTTATTCATTTTGCCATTTATTTTTTTATTTATATTTAGCCTCAGACCAAACAGCCTCAGACCAAACAACCTCAGAACAAACAGCCTCATACCAAACAACCTCAGACCAAACAGCCTCAGACCAAACAACCTCAGACCAATCGGACCAAACAACCTCAGACCAAACAGCGTCAGACCAATCAGACCAAACAACCTCAGACCAAACAGCGTCAGACCAATCAGACCAAACAACCTCAGACCAAACAGCCTCAGACTAAACAGCCTCATACCAAACAACCTCAAACCAAACAACCTCAGACCAATCAGACCAAACAGCCTCAGACCAAACAACCTCAGACCAAACAGCCTCAGACCAAACAGCCTAAGACCAAACAACCTCAGACCAAACATCCTCATACCAAACAACCTCAGACCAAACAACCTCAGACCAATTAGACCAAACAACCTCAGACCAATCAGACCAAACAGCCTCAGACCAAACAGCCTCATACCAAACAACCTTAGACCAAACAGCGTCAGACCAAACAGCCTCAGACTAAACAGCCTCAGACCAAACTGTCTCAGACCAATAAGACAAAACAACCTCAGACAAGTGTTGGTTGATCTGATTTAAACCAGGCATTGCATTTGTGTAGGATGAGATTTAGGTTGAGATTTTTTCCAGCGGAAGACAATCATGGAAGCGTCACATTGACTGCTGCAAACCACATGCTTCTACACAGAGAACACTATTGAAGACTTAGACGCTGAAAGACTATTCTTGTTTTCCCACAAGTAACTTTGTAGCTACACCTTTTAAAAACTGAACAACAACAACAAGGAAGAGTGGGGCTGGCCCGGCAAGGACGCCAACGGAGGTCGCGGAGCAGTGAATGTGATCAGCGGCCGACACCAGCAGGCCTGGCCCCAGAACGTGGAATGCAAATTGAATCAGCGGCTGGGTGACACACACAGCGCAAACCCCTCTAGAAGTAGAAAGGACATGCGCTCATCCAGGCCAGCTTAGTCTCACTCTCATGTTGAATGCAACACGCAGTGAAAAGGAGACAAGGGGATTAATGTTACCGGCTGGGCTAGCACAGGTTAGTTTAGCGTTACCAATAGTCTGATCTACTTGTGTCCTAAATGGGTGATATTATAAATGAAACAAAACTCCAGCACTCATAGTCTTATTTACTGTGACAAACATGTTTTCATCTTAAACGTGTTTGTTTTTGCCCACAATAAATAAGGACACTATTAATAAGAAGACGAAAACATACGTTTTTTTATTTTTACTGCGCAAAAGCGAATGTGTCTCAGCTGAAAAAGCATTTGTTTTGTCGCAATAAATAAGACAGTGAGTGCCTGAGTTGTTTTTTTCCTTTTGTAAGTGCACTGTTCAATTTGGAGTGGTGTGTGCTGCTACTTTCCAAAATACAGTGATATTTTAAACCTATTTACGCATTAACACAGTGTCAGCTGTCTTTCCTGCATTTGGCAGTGGTAACTGCATTGTTTTTCGCCTGCATTATGTGTTTAACCTCTCCATATTTGTTTAATAGCTAGACAGTAGACTTTTCCTTGATTGGTCATATGCTGCAAACTCCACCCCTTTGGTTACATTAGGAAAACCTTGTTGATTTATTGAGTGGAAAACCACTGATTGTGTGATCACTCAGCATGATTGCTGATGTTAGGGTTAGTGAAGCCAGATACAGAAAGATATTCTGGGTATGTTGAAATTGCTTCCTATTACAGGGCCAAGGAATGTTTTCAGCTACGGTAGAGGTAAACAATGATTTAAACAACATGGAAATGTGGCAATATTTTGAGGTGCCGGAGCTCCTAGCCATCCATGGCGAGGAAGAAATTAGGCTGTAGATGCAGGGGGACGGATAAGGCTAACATTATTGAATCAGAGAGGCATCAGCCGCTCACAAAAACTGGTCACAAACAAATTCAAGACACTGTACTACAGTCTGTGCAACAATATATTCGGACATACTGGTTTCACTAATCCGGTACAGCTCTGGCCGGAGAGAAGAGTGAAGAAACGCTATCACCTGCCGAACAGAATTGTTACATAAAGTTTTTTTTTATATCTAAATTTGATCCTGCTATCTAAATGTTACAACCACAGTCCAGCAGTACAACTATTGCATTCTACTCTGTGCTTAAAAGGTTAAAATGGTCACTGAATATGTAATGCATGTGACAACACTGGCACATGTTTGTGTTTTTATACAGTATTAAACCCTCGGAACCCAGTCTGCTAATGGTTGTTTTTGATCTTGAAATGTTGTTTGTAATAAAGTAGGCATAATCATAATATTACAGGCCAAACCAGTTATTTTTTAATTTTGAAGTTAACTGTGTTTATTATTGTGATGTAACATTAGTAATATATGGCCTACTGTACAATGAGATATTCAAGCAGTCTACAAAAACACAGGTGTTCAGCTGGACTAGAGTGTGCGACAATGATAGCTGTTCACTAAATTTGACATATAAACCCCCCGCCCATTTCCAGCACATGAGGTAATTGGTATGCATCGCTCCGAGTTATATCCCAGGTCATATCTGAATTGTCATGAAAAATCTGGGGCACTAGTTTACTTACTTTATTATTTCAGGCCCTGTAAAATATTTCTGTAATATCTCTATAGGGACTTAGAACATATCCAATACTTTTTTGGGATGGTGGATTGGTCAAAACAAACACAGGACTTTCACAAGCGAGACTGGCGATCGTGTCCCGTGTGAAACCAAATGTCAACATAGCCTCTAAAGTAACTATTGTAATCACAAACAGTAAATACTGTTATTGTGCTTTACCCAAACAATGAGCATGTCCTCATATTATATGCTGTACAAATAAGATACATGCCAATAGGCTGTACAAGTAGGACAACAGAATTCTTGCTTTGTTTTCATAGGACTACATGACTGGTTCATCTGGTTCATATGAGTGTGATTAAACAGGTGCCCATGGCCCTAATATGTCTCTTTGCAAGTTCATGAAGTGAGCGTTCCTAGACCGCACTTACATTTTAACAACACTCATCAGGTAGAATGAAACATTAACTCCTTTCACAAATTCCAGATCAATTATAGCAGAGATGATTCTTTAACTCTCACTCTCTGCCTGCTTTAAGCTCATTGACATAGATAGATGAGGCTTAGCAGTTTAGGGTTTGGAGGCATGTTTTACCCACATATGTGCTGCTTGAGTGAGCTGCATCTCCAGCACCAGTCTGAGATGCAGACAGGGTCTCATGAGCGAGCTGTGTCCTGGGGCTCAGAGAGTCACAGCTGACTGATGCCGTGGAGATTGTAATTGTATGGCACTTATCTGCTATCCCACAGGGCCTCCAGCGCACCAGCAGAGCAACGGCATCCTACAGCAAACACAAACACACACACACACACACACACACACACACACACACACACACACACACACACTGTGTATGTGAAGGCTTTCATCCCATCTGCTAATTCAATTAGGTCCAGTCCTTTCTGTAAATGCATGTGCAGCAGAGTCTGGGATGCTAGAAGGAACAGAGAACGTAACACACACACACACACACACAATGATGGAGGTAATTCCAGTATTATCAGGGCTCTTGTCTGTGGTTTGATATCCTGTGTTCCCAATTTTCCTTGCCCTGTTTCTCATGTTTGTCTAACCAGCCTAACCTTTCTCTGGCCTCTGCTTCTATATCTAGACCTCCTTCTTACCTGCAGCTCTCTCATCAGTGCTTTGTGTCTTTTTCTTCTCTTTTCCTTTCCCCATTTGTTCCATCATTTCATATCTGGACTTCCTTCCTTTGTTGCTTGATTTTCAACCCCACCTCCTGGCCACTGCAGGGCTTTGGGTTTGTAACATTTGAAACGAGTGCAGATGCTGACCGTGCACGGGAGAAACTAAATGGTACAATCGTAGAGGGACGCAAAATAGAGGTGCCTTCCTTTTCCTGTCTCTCCTTACCTCTTGCCCCCCTCTTCCTTTTTTCCACTCCTCCTCCCCCAATTCTCTCTTTCCTTTCTCTGCCTGCCTGATGTTTCCTGCAATACTCCCTCCCTTCCCTCTCCTCATCCATATCCTCTCTCCTGCCTGCTGCACCTTGAACGCTGCATGCTGAACCCTGATCCGTAAGTGTGTGTGACAAAAAGAAAGACAGACCTATTTAGGTGTGTGATTGTGTTGCAGTGTTTTTTTTACACAAATGAATTAGTCTTTGCTAATGATGTATTGTGTCATATGTGTTTGTGTCTGTGGCATGTGCATGAGATCAAAGTGGTTTTAATTTGAGTTAGAAACTACTCTGTTAAAAATTAACCCCTTCCAAACGGCGATCAGTTATATGCCAGAGTGCCTTAAGGCCCAGACACACAGAGCTGACGGCCAAACGTCAGCAGAAAAGGCAGTGTGACTGATCAGCCTCCCCAAATTGGTGAAAAAAGTGCCTCGCAACACGCCAAAGAGACGAGACGTAATGCATCTCCATAACAGCAGGCGGCGCTAATCTGTATTGTCGCCCAAAAATGAAAACCGGCAGCTGATTAGACGAACGCGTCATGTGGGTCTGGTTTCTCCAGAAATTCACAGCCATACTGTCATGGCAGCTTGTTCAGAATACAGAATCTCATATTTTACTAAAATAGTTCACTGAAACGTGTTTCTGAAAACATTTTAAGAGTGAAATAGGCCGTGCAGTTTCTGAATCTGTCTTCATTTCAGATCAACAAAGGTCAGTTTAAAAGATTTTCATCAGATTTTGAGAGACTCTAGTCACGCTCATTCTGCTCCGCGTTTCCGGGTTAGCTCTCCACCAATCAGATGGGTCATTGAGTCTGACTGCCGGCAGTGCCTGCCCCGCCGATTATACATGTCAAATCGGCCAAAATGAAGGCCGACAGCCCCTCGGACGGACAACGGCACGGAACACACCGAACAAACTTGAGTCACTGACCTCGCCAGACTGTCCAACGGCCGATTATCGGCTCGGTGTGTCCTGGCCTTTACACTTTGTTAAAGCCCTCAAACCTTAACAGTTAGTGTTACAATATGATGTCACCATCCTCTTGCATGGGGAGTATAATCTCCTCCATCTTTCCATCTGTCTGCTCACTTTTTTTTCTGTTTTCATTTGTCCGTTTTAACTCATCAGGGTTAATCCAATAGAGGAATCTTAAGGCTGTTTCAGATACTAATATTCTTTACTGTATCACAAGATTGTTGTTGCCTTGACAGCTATTAACAGTGAGTAAACCCACATGCAGCAACCCTGTCTCTTAGAAATGGTTTATATACTACTAATACCACTACTACTACTACTTTTCCTGGTAACATTTTTGAAGAACCATAACCACTGCCTGCATTATCCTCCCTGGTGACGTTTTTTTGGTGAGGACAGGGTGGGAGGTGGGTGTACAAAACATAGAACTTTGACACTAGAGACCAGGGTTCTGTATGTGGTTAGAATTAGGCAACAAAAGCACTTTGATTTAGGTTGAAGAGAGATTGTGGTTTTGGTTACATGTTAATAAAGTTAACACGTAGTGTCTCATCCATTGAGTCACTTTTGAATTTCCCCATGTTTAACCCAGAGCACCCTTTTGAGTAAATAAAATACAGACATAATGACGTTTTAGTTTCTTGGCTAATAAATTCATTTACATTGTGTCCTTGGTATGTTAATAGAAAATGTAATCTGGACAGCATTACATTTCCTCCAAACATTTTTGATCTTGCAAAATGTGTCGTATATTAACGTAATTTCTAGGAGGCCCATCTGCATGCAGTTCAACCTGTATTTTTGGCTTAGCACATCGTCTAAAACAAAGAAATTACATTGTAAATCAAGAACAACTCCAAAACTGTAATTCAGGGATTTTTTAAGATCTTAAACTGAAATCACTGAAAAATGTTTCAGGGTTTTACAAACACAATGTCTGTGGGCATTCATTCTCAGTTTTAAATGTTTATATTTTCTCTCACTTATTTTCTCTGATATTGTTGAATGTGTTTCAACATCACACCTTTGACTCACTGCATGTAGCCTCACTTGCTGAAATGATAAAATACCAGCA
>CM042334.1:30774465-30794465 GCA_023566125.1 Zingel zingel
CACTAAAGCCTAACCTTATCCATTGTCTTCGGTCATACATGCAGATGTGACTTCCATCTTTTGTTTGTTGTTTCAAGAACATATCTCATCAATTAACATTTTAGGCATTTACAGTGACTCCCAGTAACTGAGATGGTTTATTTTCCCATGGCTGGAACAATATTGTAACTAGTAAACCAGATCTACTCATCATATGCATAGACATATTAGAAAACCCACACTCACACATAGTCAGTCTGGCTTGCTAATTTATAGGATATTAAAGCATGGAGTAATCTTTAAAGCACCACTAAAATTCGCCAAGCCTAAACAACACCATGTGTCTCAATTTCACCCAGAAGGATGGATGGATGGGAAAACAGGAAAACTACATGACACAAAATTGGGAAAATCAGTGATGCGTGTGTCATGTCTGCCCTTTACATTTTTCTGTGTGTTGATACCTTCTTCTCATTAAATTAATCTTTCTTGTGGCTCAGTTCTACTGCCATTCATTCACCCATACATACAGAGCGCAGTTTATATCCACACCTCCACCCTGCATGCCTTCCTGCATTTCTCCAGGCGTTTCTAATTCTCTCTCTCTGCTCTCATCACTCTCTCTCACTATCACCAAATGAAAAATTCCCACCTGTAAATTAAAGTGCATGGGATTGGGATTTCTTCAGGAATAGTTATGAGTGCATTTAATCTAGTTTGGGGATGAAGTAAACCAGGATGTTAAGGGGGATGTAAGGGCGATTAATCACCTTTTATCTGACGGCTTTCCCAGCACCAATCAGCTGAATCGGCCTCCATAAATCCTGGCCAGCTGACAGTGCACTCAATCTCCATTGTCGGGCTCGGCTACAGGTTTATTGTGTGCAAATTCCATTCAGAAGAATGACAGACGACCTCCACATGCGTACACACCCATACTCACATACTCATGAATACCTGTATGTACACATGGACCGTAAAAAGAAAAAAAAACTTTGAAAAAGCTCAAAAAAGGGCTCTTAAGTCCGACGCTGCCAAATGTGTGAAATTAACCAAACTCTTTTCAAAAGGTTTAAATTTGGCTGCTGCAGCAGAGGATATAGTGCCGTAGAGGTAAGAAGAAAACAGTAAATACAGCTAGCTCAAGTCATTTTCACGCAATTCACGCTACTTCTAGTTAGCTCCAGTGTTTTTTGACAGTAGCCTACATTGTATTAAAGTTGTAAGCTTAGCGTTGAACCCCCGTATATTTTAAAATGTCATTATTGCTTTGTGATAATTGGTTATTAGTGTTAGCTAGCCTGTTACTGAGTTGCATGAATTAAATATCAGCACATACGTTGGGATTTAGGGTAAACAAACTGCTGTAGGTTAAAGGGATACTTCACCGATTTAGCAGTAAGCTTTGTATCAGTAGAAACACGGTAGTATTTTCGAATGACCGTGCTTCCCTCCCTCATGTCCCCCTGAGAGGGGAGATCTCTGTATTGTGGGTCTGGAAAAAACTTCCGATGACGTAAAACGACAAATTTTGCTTCATCGGAAGATTTTTTGCCCAGCGAAAAAGGACTACAGCCATAGACAGTATATAGATTAAATTCAATTCAATTCAATGTTATTTATAGTATCAAATCATAACAAGAGTTATCTCGAGACACTTTACAGATAGAGTAGGTCTAGACCACAATCTATAATTTACAAAGCCCCAACAATTCCAATAATTCCCCCAAGAACATGCATTAGCAGTGGCTATTGTGACAGTGGCTTTTAGGAAGAAACCTCAGCAGACCCAGACTCTTGGTAGGCGGGGCCTGGACTAACAGATCCCGTTGCTCTGGACGGAGACCAGTGAAGGATATTAGAAGCACTTTTCCAGTGATGGCTGAGCGTTACTGAGCAGCCTCCAACTGAGCTTGAAGACGTAGATGTGACGTGAGCAACCTGTCTGAAAGTTGGAAGTCTTCTGGTATCTGTGCCAAGAGAAATCTCAATCATTCCCAATCTAGCAGAGACGGAGAGCGTAGGTATATGTAAGGAGATAACATAGGCACAGGCTAATTATTGCTAACTAAAATGCTTGTTAACATTAGTAATTAAACTTAAACAGCTAATGTAAGTCCAAACTGCCTGAGTGCTTCTCCTGTACTATACGGTAATTCCTCTACTATGAGACAGTAAGTCTCATGGTTATGACACAATCGTTAGCCATTTTTATAAAAACGTCTGCTACGGAGCCATAACGTGAGGTACAAGGTAAGGGAGCCTTGTATACATTGTCGTGTTTCTTTAGAAATAAACAATGGGCAAATAGAGTCTTTAAACGCTTCAGATGTAAAGTTATTCTCTGTCAAAGTGACGTCAGAATGAATGGCAGTCAATGGAATGCTAACGGGAGGTGATGGCTTGGTAGCATCAAAATGGCGCCATAGGAGCTACGCGTTCCGGGGAGAGGCTTACCCCCTTGACTCAAGCCAGTAGTAGGAGCTACTTCTGCATGTTTTCAACCCGCACATAGGGGGTTGGACTGTCGTCTTTACCCGAGGATTGCTGAAGTAAAACGAGTGTCAGCCATCTTGGCACTTCGCTAACAGGGAGCTCCGTCTTTTCAGCAGAAAACTTTTACAACAATTATGTGCATTAAAACTACCGCACATGTGTACCACCGGGATACATTGGTACAGATCGGAGAATATGCAGGAAACTTTATTACAGACGGAATACTCAACACACTACGCGAGCTTCGCTTGCTACGCAGACCAGCACCTCAGCCTGCGGTGTCGCTTGATGAAATTAGCCGGGGAAAGGGACCTCGACAGCTGTGTAGAAGTTCGAGGCGAGCTAGGTGAAAAGCTAACGCTAGCCAGCCACCTGTTCCATCAATCCTGCTTGCAAGTGTCCGCTCATTAGACAACAAACTGGACTACATCCAACTTCAACCAAACTCCCAACGTGAGTTCAGAGACTGCTGTGTTTTTGTTGTTGTGGAAACATGGCTGAACAACAGTGTACCGGACTATCCAGCTACCAGGCCTTCTAGCCTTCTGAGCAGATAGAGATGCTGCTCTGTCACCAGGTAAGACTAGTGGAGGTGGGCTGTGTTAACACGGACTGGTGCAGTAATGGGTTGCTTGTATACAACTAACTGCTAACTGCTGGTGGAGTTTGTGACTGTTAAATGCCGACCATTCTACATTCCACGCAAATTCACAGCTGTGTTTATACTCTGTGTTAACAGCCTACCAAGCGCTAATGCTAGTATGTGTTAGCTGAACTTTACAGAGCATATAATGTGTGTGCACTAAATGTAGCCTGTTTCGTATGTCGTTTTTATAAAATGTTGTTTTTATATATTTTAAATGTGTAACACCACTTGAGCCACAGTGAAACATTGTTTCGTGCATATGGTTGAAATGACAATAAAACACAGTTTAGTTGAGTTGACTGTCTCACTGTCTGTCTGTCTCTAAATGGTAGGCGTGGCTTGGGAGTGGACTCTAATGCCGCATTCTATTTACCACGGAACTCGTTTTTTATGAGGTCAAAGTCGTAAACATGCCCCCTGACCTCGGAGTTATGAGCTCGGAACTTGTATAACCTCCCAGTAGCCCGAGTTCAAAATCCAACATGGCTGCCACCTGTATCAACAGTTGTGAAAGCTGCAGTAACATAAAGTTATAAGCTCTTCTGTCTTATTTGTGTCTTACTAAATCAGTTGTTCACACAGGCATGTCCAACTTCTATCTGTGGACATGTTACGTTGTTTGCATGCACAAAAAATGGCGTAATGCGTTGTTATCAACTGCTATTGCTAACAATAGCTAACCGGGCTAGAGCTAACGAAAACAATGAAAACTTTTAAATGGAACTTTGGGAAATGTTCCCCCAAAGGCCAATTCTGAGCAAGGAAAACCCCTGAAGTATAATCACAGACAGCCATACAAACATATTAAAATTGCAGTTAGAGAGTTAACAAAGATGAAAAGATGGAAAATCAGACAGTACTAATGTATGTACAGTGTCAACAGAGAGAAACAAGGATAATCAAACAGACAGACAGTGACAACAAAGATCAACATACTGTAGAGAATGACAGTAACAGCATACAAACGGCATAAAAAGACAGCACACAGACTCTACAACATCCTCAGATTCTACAGTTTTTACTGTATGTGTAAATTAAAAAATAAAACGTTTTCTCTTTAAAAAGTAGTAAGGATTGTTTGCCAGCCACTTAAAAGCATATTACATAAGGTTCTGCTTATACTATTTCACCATCTGTACACAAATCTAATTAGTGAATGAACGTGTCCATGGGCGGGGCTGCATGGGCGTGGTAATGTGGGCTGGTGTGGCTACAGTGCCAGGGCTGAATTCTTGTCCCAGTCCACCCCTGCATAGTGTAAATACGTGCCTGATTGTGCGCCTGGCCTTTGTAACAGGATGAGCTGGGAAAACCTGTAATTGTAGCCTATATGTGGCTGTGTGTGTGTGTGTGTGTGTGTGTGTGTGTGTGTGTGTGTGTGTAGGTGTCAGTCTCTCTGTCCGTCTGTCCGTCTCTCCCTCTGTGTGAAACATATGCTCGTGTCTCGCGTAAAAAATAAAGGACACACTGAAACTATCGCTGCAGCGCGCGGGCATTCGCAGACGCTACGTGCCCAGTGTGGCCGGACAGATTGGATAATGTGGGCGCTGAAATAAAAATAGCTGCGCTACACTGCTATACGTGACGCTTACACCTACAGTGTGTTCCCGGTGTAAGACTGCTACAAAAACAAACTTACCACTGTGAAATGTTCTGCTCCATTAGTTCGGGTTGTGTTCAGATTGTGGCTTAAACTGGTAAGGAACTAGACGAGACCATTCAGGGACTGTCTGAACTCCCATTATGGTAAGGGGCGTGACATTTGCGACACAGGCTCAAAGCGGTTTACCAGTCACAACTGAGTGGGGCAGCTGACCAATCAGAGCAGACTAGGCTTTTAGGTAAGGGAGGTCGAGAGAGATCAGATAGAGTGTTTAAGAGAGAGACGCTGCAGCAATGTCTCGAAAACCAAGACAGCTTTTGAGTTTTATTTTGTTTCTGTTGACTTTAAATGGAGTGTGTTTTACAATGAAAAACCGATGGCAGCACTCTTGCTTAATACTGGACCAATTTCAAAAATTGTTGCTCCCATCAGTCAGACAGGTTGGAAAAAAATTATGTTACCCTTTAAGCCATAGTAATGAAATTTAACAATTCCTGCTGATATTTTATAATAAAACAACAAGGGACAGGAGTATTGTTCCTGAAAGGTGTACAACGCATGGTTACTTTTGTAATAACAGCAATTTAAAATGACAAATTGTAACAGATTAGAAAACTTAAAGCCCTACAATAAACATACAATACACTAAAAATGTCATTAAATTAAATGTTATTTATAATATCAAATCATAACAACCGTTATCTCAAGACACTTTACAGATAGAGTAGGTCTAGACCACACTCTATAATTTACAAAGACCCAACAATTCCAGTAATTCCCCCAGGAGCAAGCATTTAGTGTGACAGTGGTGAGGAAAAACTCCCTTTTAGGGAGAAACCTCAGGCAGACCCAGGCTCTTGGTAGGTGGTGTCTGACGGTGCTCGTTTGGGATGTGATGAACAGTGGCAATAATAGTCACAATAAAGATAATGGATCAATGACCAGAAATAGTAGTACTTGTAGTAGTTCATGGCGTAGCAGGGCACTGCAGGGCATGGAGCAGGACCACGGCAACAGCAGCAACCATGATTTAGGGGCCACCCTAATCAAATGAAAACTGCTGGGCGAAGGACTCCGGGGAATAAGCTCACCAGAGCAAAGTTAATAACAAGCAGTTCTGGGACATGGATGCACACATATGGAAAGAGAGAGAGGAGCTCAGTGTGTCAAAGGAAGTTCCCCCAGCAGTCTAAAACTATAACAGCATAGTTAAGAGCTGGTGCGAGGCAGACCTGAGCCAACTCTATAAGGGTTCGTAGACGAATCTGACGACTATGAAGAGAAGCAGAGAAGAGAAGGGGGTGCCATGTCTGTATTTAAACACCCTCCCCCGCCGCTCTAGGCGAACACTGCAACTCCTCACTCCCTAACTATAAGCTTTATCAAAGAGGAGAGTTTTAAGTTTACTCTTAAGTTTGGTGACGGTGTCTGCCTCCTGGACCCAGACTGGGAGCTGGTTCCACAGGAGAGGAGCCTGATAGCTGAAGGCTCTGGCTCCCATTCTACTTTTAGAAACTCTAGGAACCACGAGAAGCTCTGAATTCTGGGAGCGTAGTGCTCTAGTGGGACAATAAGGTACTAAGAGCTCTTCAAGATATGATGGTGCCTGACCATTTAGAGCTTTCTAGGTCAGAAGGAGGATTTTAAATTCAATTCTGGATTTTACAGGAAACCAATGCAGAGAAGCTAATACTGGAGAAATATGATCTCTTTTCTTAGTTATTGTCAGCACACACGCTGCAGCATCCTGGATCAGCTGGAGAGTCTTAAGGGAATTGTTTGAGCAACCTGATAGCAGGGAATTACAGTAGTCCAGCCTGGAAGTAACGAACGCATGGACTAGTTTTTCAGCATTGTTTTGAGACAGGATGTGCCTAATTTTGGCAAAGTTACGCAGGTAAAAAAAACATGGGAAATCTGAAATAAAGGCCTGTCTCAAATAATTGCCTTCCTTAAATAAAGGTCTGTCTTTAGGTCAGGTAAGTGTTCTAGCACAACATAACCAGACGTCTACAGACACCCACAAATACACACACACACACACATATATACACAACATGATATGCTTGGTCTAAGGGGTAAACTCTGATTAGAATGGAGACCAGACTTCTGTAATGTTTTTTGATCCGTGTTTGCATATAAGAGCCTTGGCCTATGTAACGTGTGTGTGCATCACAGTAAGAAGTGTGTGTGTGTGTGTGTGTATGTGTGTGTGTGTGTGTGTGTGTGTGTGTGTGCGTGTGTGTGCAGGGCTTGACAGTGTGCATGTGTGTTTTTGGGTGACTGAGTAAAAAAAGACTGCATGGGCATGAAGGACAATGAGGGAAATGTAATACTGATTGATTGACTGTGTCCTAGACTGAGTATATGCAAAGCAGGACAGGTGTGTGTATCTGTGTGTGTGTGTGTGTGTGTGTGTGTGTGTGTGTGTGTGTGTGTGTGTGTGTGTGTGTGTGTGTGTGTGTGTGTGTGTGTGTGTGTGTGTGTGTGTGTGTGTGTGTGTGTGTGTGTGCAGGGCTTGACAGAGCAGCTCTCCAGAACACAGCAAATAAGATTAAAATGCAAATTGCAGGCAGGGAAGTAACAAGGCAAGTGGCTTGGGCCTTTTTAACAAATGGTGGAACATTTTCAAGTTGGAAGGGCGACATTATGAGCTCTGGGCTTTGTCATATTGGTGCACCATCATTGTCGGCCGGCAGAAATAACTGTCAGCTATTCAACTTGTCTTTTCAAACTTGTGTTTGAAAAGCAAGCAGTGATTTGTTGCAATGTTTACATACAGTGGTATGACTGTAGCCATCATGCTGATGCCAACATGACTGCACTACATGATACAGGAACATTTAACAGTCTTTGAAAGCAAATTCACAAGGTTTTAGCCATGCTATATATATATTGATACTTCAATTTGATTTGATTGTACTAGGATCCCAGTTGGCTGATGCAGAACATCAGCTACTCTCCCTGGGGTCCACCCAATGCAATCTATCTTCCCTTATACAGTCACAGTAGCATTTATAAATTCTGTAAATGCTATGATACATATGTAATCAATCAAATACATAATATCCTTATTACATTATGAGACAACAATAGCCTATGCTGTTTTAAATGTAAATACTATAAAAGTAGCAGATTCTGGGTGCAGTTGACGTGTATATTGTTAAATAAAAAAATTAAAAATGTTGGTTTAGTTTTTAGTTGAATACTCAAGAATGTAAGAGCTTTTTCTGATTAAAATGAATTAGATATTGTATTAGCAATCCCTCCAACTCTGGATGACAGAGGGATCTTTACGGAAAACCATTTCTGTAAAATGCAATGTAAAATTGCTTTACATTTTGCTTCCCTCATCTAAAGTAAGGGCTGCATTTGAACAGGCTCTGCATCTATTACTGAAGTTCTTCAATTTTTATTGCCACTCATTCTGACACTCGAGTTGATGTCATCATTGTCAGATTTGAGTGTATCTGCATACTTAAATTGAATAAAATTCACTCTTATATCTTGCAACCTCACTGTTGTAATGTAGCATGTAGATTTTATGATTTTCAGATGATCGTTATAAAGACCACGTTACGATAAAGCCTTCTGTCACAGTCCTGGAATTGAGGTGATGCATTAAATGCACACACACAAAGCCAGCAGCAAAAAATAATCACATATATTATATTCCTCAATCACACGTATTATAGGTACAATATGTAATATTTCTATATTAAATGTCTAAAAACGACTATACCTATTAGTTATATATTTTGTTGATTTGTGTACTTTGTTTCCAACAATGCTCAAATCCAGAGAAATCAAATTTTTTTTTCAATTACGCAAGATGTTTCGTTTGGTCACATGTCAGTGGCGTCACATAAACTTTGACCCCTCTAGTTACTCTAACTTTCGTCCAAACACGGGATACACCAGATAATACGACAGTAATTGTAAATCATACAATGTCACAGTATTATACTAAACGTAAAACGTTGCCAGCTATTAAATTCATTTTTGCAAGTTAGTTAGTTGTGTGCGGGACTTTGACCTACTCGTCCTCCGATGCACCTGTCTCATGTCTCATTGATTACATGGCATTTTGCAACACAGTAATACAGCAATGACATTATTTATTTATATATTTCAATATTGATTGATCCAGCTTACTATAATGTGCTACCATGACAAGTAGCCAATGGTAATGCTTGGTGGGTAACGTTATAAGGTTACAACATTGTTCAACACACTAATAAAGTTAATTTCAGTATGATTGTTTTGACCATGTTCAACAGCACTGGGCTAACCCACGATTAAGTTTGCCACATAATGTTAGCTCTACAAATAAACAACTAATCTAATGCTAAGCTAGCCAGCTAGCACACACCGGTCTGTCTGCCGTACTCCCTGGTGCTAAGAGACTTCAGTCCAGATGAGCGTGGACAACAGCCCTATGGGGACACATCCACAGTTAGCCCCCAGCCAGCTAGAAGCCAGCCACTAATGTTTCACCAATCCAAACCCCAGCCAGCACAAACTCCAGCGTCGGGTGCTAATGACGCAGTCAGCAGTTTAATGATCATAGACCATAGACTTTATAAAATAGGGCCTGAATACGACGAGAGTAGGGGGTGGGCAGTGGGTGACTTCGGAGGCTGTCCACCATATCAGAAGTTAGAAATGGTAGTAGTATTTTCTGCTATTTCTTCCATTGACTAGACACATTTTCTTAACTTTTGATTGGGTGGGCAAGCCAACGTGCAGGTAGGCCAAGGTGCGAAGTTGAAGATTCACTACAACACATTTATAAAAAATACACTTTCAAATAGTAATTTCAGTGTTGGATTAGTATTGATTTTTTTATTGTTCGAATTTTATGCGTCTTCAGGAATTCCTTCTGTACTGACTATGGATACCTCATACAACCTCACTTCAAAATATCTGACCCATCGCTTAAGATGTACTTTTATGTGTGTATGCAGCCTTGTGTTGCACTCTGTGTAGTATTGTCTGCATGTGTATATCAGTGGATGTTGTTTTTTGTTTGTTTTATGGGCTTGATGGATGTCAGGCAGAGCTGCTATGAATGATGTGTTATTAGCTTAGCATGAACAAGCCATAGCTTATCATCAGATTGCATTCATTTATGTCACAGCACCAACAACATGCACAAGTTCTCATGCTCACTCAATCAAACATTGTGTCTCCTGACACACACATGCACATGAAAAGAGGAATGAATATATGGATGTCTGATATTAAGAAAAAACGGGAAGGTGGGGGGCAACTTGGGTAAATTGATCCTTTGCTCAGAATACAGTCTATCACCGACGGATTGTGTGCTGGCTGTGTGGCATATATCTGCTGTCTGGCTAGTTAGAGCAGGACAAGGCAGACACAGCAGAGGGCAGAGGAGCTCCATCACTTTACAGAGATAGAGAGAAAGAGAGAGAGAGAGAGAGAGAGAGAGAGAGAGAGAGAGAGAGAGAGAGAGAGAGAGAGAGAGAGAGGTATGAGCTAGGTATCAGTCAACAACAAATGGTGGCAGATTACATTTTAAACAGATGATATCAATATTTTATTTAAAAATGGTCTATTTATTAACACTACATTTGAATTCCTGATTACTTGTTACAGACAGACAAGATATGAACCTTAAGTTACTCTGACAGGAAGGGATTACAGGACATTAGGCAGTCCACCACTGCAACACAGTCTCAATCCCTACTCGTCAAATGTCTGACCCATGGTCAAGGACCCCTGGCATCAAGTTCCAATGAAAGAAGTGTACCTTTTGCAACATTCTTTTACAGATGCGGAGCGGTAATTACTACGTCACTTCTGGAGTCTTCAGCTGAATTTTTTAAACAGTATTACGGTGCATAACTTACTGGAACAAAGCTGAGCAACGTGTTGTTACTGCTGACCACTGATTAAATATGTACATTGAAGCGATACTGGTGTTAAAGACCAGCTGATCGCTGTCTGATTTTGTGTATGAATGCCCGCATTGCATTGAGTAATATGGGCTTCGCATTCGCCCAGCTCGGCCCATATCGTAATGTTCTGTCTTACAGCATAATGTAATATTTCACCGATAATAAGACCAAAATAATATTATTAAAATAAAGAAATTAATACCATAATAGCATCTAAATAAATGTTGATAGTTGTAGAGTTATAGTTTAAAAAATATCAATAAATAACAAAGCAATCCAGCTTCCCTGGCCGAAATAGACCGAAATAATAACATTAAAAGAAATACATATAAACCATGATAATATCTGGTTAATACATGTTGATTAAAACAGCGGTTATAGGGCTAAAAGTACCAATAATAAAACTGCCACAGATTTCAAGTTAAGGGGCCGTGTTCTTTCTTTCGTCTATATCTGACGGTGAGGGATTAACATGAATGTCTGACCGACCCCCACGTCGAAAAACAATGCAAAAGGTACACTTCTTTCATTGGAACTTGATGCCAGGGGTCCTTGACCATGGGTCAGACATTTGACGAGTAGGGAGTGAGACTGTGTTGACCACTGTGCTTCTTACTCAACACATCATCAAAATATTTTTACTTTTAGGAAATTTATTTATCTATGTCTTTAACTCAGAACGAACACCTGTCCCAAAAGGTGATTGTGTCTAAATCTTATGTTACATTATATTATAGTGGAACTTGGAGTGTCTAGTTTAAACATGGTGATGGCATGAACTGTCCCAACACACCATCATATACTATATTACCTGAAGTAAAAGCTGTCTGTGACAGTTTGTATTTTATAATATATATATATATATATATATATATATATATATATATACACACACACCGTTGTGTTCAGAATAATAGCAGTGTGTTTAAAAAAGTGAATAATGCTCAAAATCCTTAGAATAGCTTTTAATTCCATAATATCAATGCATTGGGAACACTGCACATTCAATTCCAAATCAAAACATGACCAAAATTGATCAGGTTTGTGTTATACCTTTACAGAAAGTGAAGACATATGAATATTAGGCTGTCAAACATTTACTGTTTAAACTGAAAAATGTCTCAAGGGTTTGCTTTACTTTGAATCACTGACCTAATATTTAGTTGCATAACCATTATTTCCAGGTAGGTAATGAGTCCTTACCCCAAGTGAAGGAGTTCAAGTACCTTGCGGTCTTGTTCGCGAGTGGGGGGACAATGGAGATTGGTCGGAAAATCGGCGCAGCGGGTGCGGTATTAAATTCAATTCATCGCACCGTTGTGACGAAAAGAGAGCTGAGCCAGAAGGCAAAGCTCTCGATCTACCGGTCAGTTTTCGTTCCTACCCTCACCTATGGTCATGGATCATGAACAAGATCCAGGGTACAAGCGGCCGAAATGGGTTTCCTCAGGAGGGTGGCTGGCGTCTCCCTTAGAGATAGGGTGAGAAGCTCAGTCATCCGTGAGGAGCTTGGAGTAGAGCCGCTACTCCTTTGCGTCGAAAGGAGCCATTTGAGGTGGTTTGGGCATCTGGTAAGGATGCCCCCTTGGCGCCTCCCTAGGGAGGTGTTCCAGGCACGTCCAGCTGGGAGGAGGCCTCGGGGAAGACCCAGGACTAGGTGGAAGGATTATATCTCCAACCTGGTCTGGGACCGCCTCGGTATCCCCCAGTCAGAGCTGGTTAATGGGGCTCGAGAAAGAGAAGTTTGGGGTCCCCTGCTGGAGCTGCTGCCCCACGACCCAACCCCGGATAAGCGGACGAAGATGGATGGATGGATAACCATTATTTCTGACAACTGCTTCACATCTGTGTTGCATGGAGTCGACCAACTTCTGGCACCTGTGAACAGGTATTCCAGCCCAGGACGATTGAACTACATTTCACAATTCCTCTGCATTACAGGGTTTTGCCTCAGAAACAGCATTTTTAACGCCACCCCACAAGTTTTCTATGGGATTGAGGTCTGGGGATTGGGCTGGCCACTTCATAACATCAATCTTGTTCATCTGGAACCAAGACTTTGCTCGCTTACTGGTGTGTTTTGGGTCATTGTCTTGTTGAAAGACCCATTTCAAAGACATTTCCTCTTCAGCATAAGGCAACATGACCTCTTCAAGTATTTTGATGTATTGAAACTGATCCATGATCCCCGGTATGCGATAAATAGGCCCAACACCACAGTATGAGAAACATCCCCATACCTTCACAGTGTACTGTGGCTTGAATTCAGTGCATGGGGGTCGTTGGACAAACTGTCTGTGGCCTCTAGACCCAAAAAGAACAATTTTGCTCTCATCAGTCCACAGAATGTTGCCCTATTTCTCCTTTGGCCAGTCAATGTGTCCTTTGGCAAATTTCAACCTATTCAGTACATGTCTTTTTTTCAGCAATGGGACTTTGCGGGGGCTTCTAGCTGATAGCTTTGCTTCACATAGCCTTCTTCTGATCGTAATGGTACTCTCAGGTAACTTTAAGTCTTCTTTGATTTTCCTGGAGTTGATCATTGGTTGAGACTTTGCCATTTTGGATATTCTTCGATCCATTTGAATAGTAGTTGACCGTTTTTTCCCACGTCGTTCAGGCTTTGGATGCCATTTCATGGGATTTGAAATCATTTTTGCTGAGCAGCCTATACTTTTCTGCACTTCTTTATATGTTTTCCCCTCTCCAATCAACTTTTTAATCAATTTAGTCCGCTTTTCCTCAGAGCAATGTCTGGAACGACCCATTTTGCTGAGTATTTCTTTGTGAAATGCACTATAACCAGCATGCACAACATTTGCTTCCTTCCTTCCTTAAATATGGGCCATAACTGACACCTGTTTCTTCACAGAACCAATCACCTCACTAATTGAACACAACACTGCTATTACTTTGAACATGCCCCTTTCAATGACAGATTCAGTTACAGAGAATGAGCAGCATGCATGTCATGACTGTTGAGTCTGTTGGTTTTCTATGACTCTACAACACTTACTAGTAAATTATTTGCCATGTAGAAATATCACTTCTACCAATAAAATTGATTTATGGGGTTAGTGATGTTGGACTGCTATTATTTTAAACACACATATATAGTTGAGTCAATATATTGATCAATTTCAAGAAATTTTGGTGTATAAATTAGTTTTGTTACAACCATGTATTTCATGAAGGGGACATTTGGAGGAGTTGTGCCTGTACTAACTGCCCCCCCCCTTGAAAATTCAAATTTCACCCCTGAATGCACAACATATAAAACTTTTAATCTGTTTTGCAAAACTAGTTTGGGCTCTGTCACTTAATGTAGTTCTAAACAGCACAGAAAACAACTCAGAAGTCTTATCATTTAGTAATCCATCACAGTGATGGATTATACACCATCATTGTAAACTGTTACATTTTGCATAATTGCAATATCAAGCCATTTTATTTTGAATACATACAGAAGACAACAAGACTTTCCATTCTCTGCTTCTCTCATTTCTGCACCTCACTCACTAAAATACCATTTTTAATCAACAAACATTCTTTGTAAGGATGTTAGTACCCCTCTGTTAAGAACATCCCGTCACAGTTATAGCCTGTAGAATCACATAAACCCAGATTATACCGTTTTAAAATACACTCTTTTGAACATCAGGAATGCACAAAATTTATTTCAGAATATTTATCTTGAAGAAGAAAGAAAGACAAAAAAAATAAATGTGGTGTAAGTAGTGGTGGAAAACAATCTACAGTGATGTGACTCAACATTACAATGCAGCGATGATGATGCAGGGTTGACAAGAGGAAAACTATGGTGATAACAGCAGCCATATCCCTTAAATGTTTCAGAGTAATTTTTTTGCAAAGTAAAATATGAAACTTAGTGTAATTGTGCTTCTTCCTACCTTCTCTCTCTGTCTGGATGTCTCACTCTCAGTGACAGGGTTTCCATACCCCAGTACAGGAGCAGCTGTGGCCTATAGAGGGGGCCATTTGAGAGGGAGGGGACGCGCCGTCTACAACACATTCCGTGCTGCACCTCCTCCTCCACCCATCCCTGCCTATGGAGCGTGAGTGCCTGGTCACACACACACACACACACACACACACACACACACACACATAATCAAAGAAAGACGAAAATCACACAATTGCACAAATGTAATTTACAGCATTACTGAAAGACATAAGCTAACAGACACATAAAATATATATACATACTCACCCCTCAATGACGAGTGGAAAACAAAAATGATGCCTTCTAATAGAGCAGAAAATTGCTCTTTGATTCAAGAATGGCCAAATTTGTCTTCCTTTTTTCAGATGTGTCATTCTTTATTCGGCTGTAAATGGACTGCTATGACCTGCCCTGCACACTCCAATAGGGCCGCTCCAGTGAGAGAGCAAGAGACCTAGTGAACGTCAAGGGAGATACATGGAGTGAGAGAGAAAAGGAAAAGATGTCTGAAAGTGTGTGTTAGGGTTGAAAGAAAAAAGAATAGAAATGCAGATGGAAACAGAGAAAAGTAAAGAGTAAAGGCAGAAGGCCTAGAGAAGAGAATAATGAATTGTGCAGTTGACCACATGGAAGTACTGAATAATAATTTACTGTATGGTAGTAATACAAATGTATTACCAAAACAATAGTTTTATTTTGAAAATGAAATGCATCAAAAATGAAAGTAAATACATTGTATTGCTTGGTTTGGATGTAGAAGCTTCAATAAGTCACACTTATTTGTGGATAACTATCTGTTAATAGCTAATTATGAGTTTCTGGTATAATCAGGGAAAATGCATGGTTTCTGCATCCCTGTAACTGCGAGTTTCCTCATGATGTAAATTTAATCAACGGCTCCTGTCCATAAGCGTCCACTTGTACATCGGTGTGAACAATCACACACCACCCCAAGACAAAATATCACGTTAAGTGTTGTAGCGAGTACACAAAACATGGCGGTCTGCATCATACAAGTCCTCAATGCTGAGTTAATGCTTGATTGCGGAAAGAAAAGTGACACAGGCGGAGATAGTTTTTCTGTACAGTACATCAAGACACTTGTTCATACCATAGACTGTAAAAATAATAGATGTAGCATCAGTGACGTCACCTACTGGTTTGTGGACTGTTGTTTTGAAGCTAGCATCAGCTTAATCACCTAATGTGTAGGTGATTCAGTGGTTGTTGTTTTTCAGTAAAACAGACTTTCACTTTACTTTAGTTAAACGTACGATATGTAATTTTCTTTTTCAAAACAATGGATGTAAAGACTTTTGATGACGTCGTAAAGTTGTGTAGGATCATAGGAGTTGTCTTCATGTTAACCACCCTTATTATTGCCAATAAAATGTATGTGTTCACAGACCAAAAAACAAAAAATTAAAGCTGCAAGCAGTGTTGGACGGGCCCTTGCTCCTCTGCGCACGCCGGTGTTACTGGCGGATGCTGCTCCTTTTGACCGTGAATTTGTGCAGCACTCGGACACTACAAATCGACACCAATGAAAAGGGAACTCCCTGCTGAGTTCAATGATACCTCACACAAGACATCATACAGTTCATTGGCTGTGAAAGGGGGCGTGGCCAATGCATAGGGCTCAGGGCAAATCTTTACCAATAAAAAAGGAAGTCTCTGCTGAGTTAATTGATACCTCACATAAGACTCTACCTTAAACGGGTTGGCTTATGGGGGCGGACCAAACCAACACCCATGAATAAGGAACTCTCTGCTGAGTTCAGTGATACCTCACACAAGGGTCTACATCAAATGGGTTATAAGTTATAAAAAAGGGGCGCGGCTACAGCATAGGGGGCGAGTCAAACCATCACCAATGAATAAGGAACTCTCTGCGGAGTTCAATGATACCTCACACAAGTACCACTACCTTAAACAGTTCAAAAGCCATAAATGGGAGCGTGGCCTGAGTACATGGGCATGGTTAAAGTATAGGGGGCGGCTCAGTATCCTATGTAGACCACACATTATAAGTTTCATGTAAATTGGATGATGTTTGTCATATAAGATTTCCTGTTGCCAGCGGGGGGAGGGGGCGCTATGACCAAAAGTCAATTTTTGGACAAACCTTTGTCAAACGTGAGAAATTTCGGGCAGATATGAAAATATACACTAAAGTTACAACAACTTCTTCATCCATCGATAAATGCTCAAAATGGCCGCCACGCCACACCCACACCGTTTGCCGAAAATCGTTAAGGTGTTGAGATGGTACAGACCAAATTTGAAGTCCATCGGATGAAATCTCTAGGAGGAGTTTGTTAAAGTATAGCACCTATAGTTTTAGGCCTACTTTCTGTTACCACTAGGGGGCGCTATGACTTTGAGCCTATATCGGCCTGTAGATGTCGTCAGGGTTGAACTCTTACAAATCCTGAAAAGTTTCAAGCCAATTGGACAATGTACACTCAAGTTACACCCACTTCTTGTTTCGATGGCAAAACGCACAAAATGGCTGCCCAGCCACGGCCATGCCCTATGACGAAACGTTTTTCTTAAGATGGCACACACCAAATTTGAAGTTGATTGGATGAAATCTCTAGGAGGAGTTTGTTAAAGTATGACATGTGGAAATGGCCAAAATCATACTAATTTAGAACTTTCAATTCAAAATGGTGGACTTCCTGTTGGGTTTAGGGTAAGTGCTAACCACAGGTAACGCGTCTTTAAGTAGCCTAGTTGGGATGGGGTCTAAGAGACAGCTAGATGGCTTAGCTGAAGAAATCTTTAGCGTCAACTGGTGAAGATCAATAGGAGAAAAGCAGTCTAAATATATGTCAGGTCTGTTTCTAGGGTTCCTGCGTTTGAAGATTTACCTGGAACAGGTTTAGGGCAAGAGGTGATGAATTTTATCTCTAATAGTTGATAATTAAAAATGTATAATTTTATAATTAAAGAAGCTGATGAAGTTGTCACTACTCAGAGCTATAGGAATAGATGTCTCAGTAGAGCTGTGACTCCCTGTCAGCCTGGCTACAGTGCAGAAAAGAAACCTGGGCTTGTTCTTATTTTCCTCTATTAATGATGAGTAATAAGCTGCTTTGGCATTTCTGAGGGCCTTCATATATGCTTTCAGCCAGTCTCAACACGATTTTTCGAGATTGCTGGAATGCCATTTCCTTTCAAGTATTGGCAATGTTTGTTTTAATTTGCAGGTTTGGAAGTTATACTATGGAACCAACTCCAAGCATACTTGTCAACGTAGCACATTGTAGTAAGCTGAATCAACATTGAAATATATCAATACATTAGGTCAATACTGTTACTGTGTTGCAAAGTGGCATGTAATCAATGAAAACATGATGCTGTGTGGCAGAAAAAATGCAGTATACTGCTATTGAGTATACAGTTTTGACATTGTAGGATTTACAATTAATCTCTGACCATCTGGTGTTTCCTGTGTTTTGACGCAGGTTAAAGTAACTAGAGGGGTCAAAGGTCATATGATTCCATTGACAGGCGTCCCAACAACACATCCTTTGATAAACGTGTCATTGATTTAAATTACAAATTTCTCTGGGTTTGAACATTGTTGCAAACATTTGGTATAATGTGAGTACACAAATTCAAAAAGACACATTTTTGACATTTCAATGCAGAAATATTATAGCTCTCACAAATTATTAACTAAAACACCATATAACTGTAGTTTTACTTCAACCTAAAAAAAAACAACCTCATGTTTGACATATTCTGTCAACAGTGTGGTCTACCAGGATGGTTTTTATGGAGCAGAAATATATGTAAGTCAAAATATATTCATATTCATTTTTATTTATTCTTTATGAAGTTATTCACTATGATCAAACAAGAAAATAATTTGGTACAGAATGTCTTGAGCATTTGATCCAATGCTTTACCAGTTGTTGTATTTGCACCTTCATTTTGGTGGCTCTTGTGCTCCTAACTTGACATGGTATTGAATTCTGAATTCCTCTTTCTCTTTTCAGGGAGGGTATGCAGCTTACAGATATGCCCAGCCAGCTGGTACTGCTGCAGCTGCATACAGTGACAGGTATGTTGGCCGCCTTTTTCCTTCTGCGGATCAGTTGAAGGTATTCTGTTTGCATTAGTTACATGTAAATAATCATGATTATTTATATATCCAGCATTTTCCAAATGCTTTCTGTGTATCCCTCAGTCCCTCCAGGATTTTGCGATGTCGCGATCGCAACAATTCAAACGAAATTAAACCAATCACCGTGAATTCGGTGTGACGTGCAATTTTGACTGACGCGCGCGCGCACACACACACACACACACACACACACACACACACCCACACACACACACACACACACACACACACACACACACACACACACACACACACACACACACACACACACACACACACACACACACACACACACACACACAATCACACACGGTGGATGCAGGAAAAACCGGAGATGAGACGACACGATTACCTAAATTGAGGACACCTATGCTCATTAATGTAAGTGCAATGATAATTTAAAGTCCAATTAGTACTTTATCAAACTGTATGAATGTGTGTCCCAGGCCAGGATAGGAAATTAACTAACAATGTAAAGATCAACAAGCCACGGACAGATATGTTCAAATTTGATTCAGTCAATAAATTATAATTTTTTGTCTTAAGTCCACCAGCCATTTTCATATTATATCAACATTTGCAGCATCCTGAGCCTTTTTGGTAAGGTTACTAGGAAAACTCAGCCCAGAGTAGTTGTATTCTTCCCGAAACAAGTGTCCTTTTTATTTTTAAAGAAGTATACCCAAAAAAATGCAATTTTCACTGTCTCTTGCAACTTCATTGCAAGAAAAAAAACAAAAGACATTGCAACTTTTATCGCAATTTTTTACAAAAGCTCCCCCAAAATCAGTCATTTTGGGCTGCAACAATCTCAAAAAAAGGCCGCAAAATCCTGGAGGGACTGATCCCTTACCTACCTTAAAACCTTACCGGAAATGTGCATGGATGGACGGTGTCTTATTTAAAAAAAAAAGATCCATCTCAACTCACTAAAAGTAAAAGCCAACTACTTCATGTAGATTGCTCGTAGAACAGGAGATACTGAACTTTCTCACAGGTTTAAGGATAATAGCAGCAGCATTGTTTTATTGTTTTTTTATATATAATTTAATAGAGGCCAAAGGATTGAGCATTAAGCAAAACTCCACGTGTCATGTTGGTCTGCTCCAAAGCATAGTTGTCCAACCCAGTTTTCCAGTCTAGTACTATCGTAATGTATTGTATTGTAAAAGCAATACTAAGAGCCCAGTGGCAAAAATGAATTGAACTTAGCATTTCAACTCCTCATAAGCAGTGCACAATGTTCTGAACTT